>PVJA010020700.1:21283-36639 GCA_004027025.1 Myocastor coypus | reverse complement strand
TCCCTGAAGCCGCCCAAGCTTTCCCAAGCAGGCGCTTTAGACCACTGAGCCATCCCGCCGGGCCCCTAAGCTTACATTTTTTATAGCAATAATGATTAAAAAAGATTTCATCTGTCCTTAAAAATAAGTTCCTTTTCTTCCTGTGTCACTAGAACATATGTATGTAAAAATGAGTATATATAGTTGAAGCATTAGTATCTTTAGGTCTTTTTTCTTAAAATGGAATAAAATGTGTAGTATCAAGTCATCACACCTGAGAAGGTTCTGCTTTGAAAATAGAACAACTGTCTAGGCTTACACATTGTTTAATTTTTTCTCATTTTATAACCTTTTATAGGACAAAAAAAATTTTTATAGAATGAATGCAATTTGTGTTAAAATAATTTGTTTCCTTTTAAACCTGTATATTGTTTATACATAAATTTTGAAATATTAGTGAAGTGTGAAATTAAATAAATTGATTTTACTCGTTATTATTCCTAGCCTTGTCTTTAAATTACCCTTTTGATACTTAGAATATTGGATTCTGAGACACTTAATGTTTTGATTTGTAATCCATTAATTAACAGGATTCACCGAAGCACTTTGTTCTTGAAACTTTGAAAAACCTGGGCATTAGTTCTGGCATCAACATCTTTTGTGTTTGTTTTGAGATTTTTTAAACTCATTTTTGAGAGTGTATATTATACTGTTGCTAAAACTGTTTATATCAGAAAAAAGTTATTTAATATCTTTACGGACCTCTATAATAAAGAATAGATTTTAAAGATACCTTACAAGTGATCATTAAAAAACAATTTATGGGTGTATTTGAGGGAAAATACTTCTGTTTGGGGGAGGGAAGCCTTTCTACAGTCTATATTGTTGAGCAGATACTGTAAAAATGATAGAGTAAATAATTTACTGAAATACAGCATTATCTGTAGTTGTTTCATTTGCTGGGGAAAGATAATTATTTCAAGCTTGAAATTTTAATGACAATTGTCATTCTTACAGTGTACTGCTTTTAAAATGGGAATAAATAAGGAAAGAAATAGTAAATTTAGTATAGAAATATAACCATAAATAGGTATGACTTGCTAAAATACTATTTTCTATTAGCAATAAGATCTTCAGTATTCATAATATTAGGCTAAAACACTGTTGTATAATGTGTTTTGTCTTTTCTAACTAGGTATCTAGAATAGCAAATACATATATTTATACATATATATGTATATATGTGTGTATATATGTATACACACATACATACATACACATATACTTTATACATGTGAACTGTGAAATCATTGTCTTCTCCCTTAGTGACTACTTTGCTTTATTATTAAAGGACTCATTCATTTCTAATGAAGGCACCTGGCAGCTATAGGCATCTCATCTGACTGTACTGCCTTACTGATTCCTGTCAACAGTTTGTTATATTTTTACCTGAGTTTCCTGTTTATTTGTAAAGAAGCCAAGTGAAAGCCTGATTTGTTGTTTTTTTTAAGGAGTATAAAACTATTTATTGACCACTGCACACTATTATTTATAATAAAGTAAACAATATACATTAAGATAACATTCTGACTGCTACAAAGTTGTTTTCCTGGCTTCTGCTGAGTACAGTAATACTGAAAAGATTCAGCCTATATGTAAGGAATAAGTTGGGGTCAAGCAAAACATGCAGGTCAATAGTTTAGATTACAAGTTTGTCCATGCATTTATCCTAGGTCCTAACCTGTGAATACCTCCACCCACTCAGTAGGTTTCCCTGAGCCAAGTCTTAAGAAAGTACAGATTTCAACTTGCTGTGAAGTAATGAGTCTTGAGGAATTTTTAATGTTCCCTTGTTAAGTCTTCCTTAGCATATTTAAACAAACCCAGTTTTCATTTGCTGCCTCATTTGGGTGGGGAAGTTGTTGGTAGAGATTTTTTTTTTCTCTTTTGAGATAGGGTCTCACTATGCAGTTCAGGTTGGCCTTGTGCTCACTTTATAGCCCAGGCTGGTTTTGAACTCCCAAGACCCTCCTGCTTTAGCCTCCCAAGTGCTGGGATTGTAGGTGTGTGCCACCATACCCAGCTAGATAAGACTTTCTGGGGTGGGGGGTGGTGGTGGAAGTGAATTACATTTTTGTGACTAAAGACACAGATTCTGATATGGGTGCTTTGTAAATATCTAAACTGTCCAGTTAACCACAAAACCATCTATTCAACTTGAAAGATTAGGGGTTCAGGAAAACTTTTTTTTTTAGGAAAGCTTTTTATTTAACTGGAAGTAATTTCTTAGATTGCTCAGAATGATGGCATGGGGCCCGGTGGGATGGCTTAGTGGTCTAAAGCGCCTGCTTGGGAAAGCTTGGGCGGCTTCAGGGACCGCGGTTCCATCCCCAGCACCACATGCTGCGCCAGCCCTGCCCTTAGGGCAGGCTGAGCCAGCCATAAAAATGAGTGAATAAACAAATAACGGTTCTGAAACAAGAAAAACATAAATAAATAAAATAAAATAAAAAATTCTTTAAAAAAAAAGAATGATGGCATCTCAAACATGAGATTATCACCTATAGTTTTTGTTTTGATGAGTGTTTAAAAACAGTACTCAGAATGGTACTTAAGCATATTAGCTAAAATGTGAGTGCTCATTTGGGCTTTGGACAATGTGCCCCAACATTTAGAGAAGCAGGGGAAATGTGTCAGGCTACCAAGTGCTCTCTTTGATAAAAGAAGCAACTACAAAAGCTTTATTTGTTCCAAGTAACCAGTGCTATAGATGCAAAACAGAACTTGACAACTCCAGCAAATGCTACTTTCAAAACCATCATATTAAACTTGATTTTTAAAAAATTTTATTTAATTTTATTTTTTTGAGTTTCAATTTTTTTTTATTGTTTAAATTTAACAATGGTTATATTACATATTTTCATCATCATATCAGTTTAGTTGAACTTGATTTTCATTAGAATGCCCCCCCCCCACACTAGCAAATCAAAACCAAGATCCATAATATACATGTTACTGAGCTTTAGCTTCTGGACAAGTTAGTCTCTCTCTTCATAGAAAGTAATTATGATCTGAGGACATTTTGTATTTGCCTCTTTTGCCAGTACCAAGTCAGCCTCATCTGAATCTTTCCATTTCATGAGAAAAGTCAATTCTCTCTCTGCTACTATCTGTGGCACCAGTTATCCATTCAGGATCAAGACCTAGCAAAACCTCTAGGTTTTTCACCGCATCTTCTTTGTTCCTTTGACTTACTGTTATCAGATTCCCTGTGAAATAAACATTTTCATTTGCAGCATCTTTTTCTTTACCAGCTTTTTGTGAATTAAGAAATGCCTCAACTCTGGATAATAACTTTTCTTCAGGTTCCCGTGTATTGTCAGCATCTGTACGTCCCTTCCACTTCAGAAGGTACCTTTCCATTCACTACACGTTGCAGTACTTTTTCTACCACAATCTCTTCAGGTTCTGCTTCCTCAACTTTTTTGCTTTTTCCATTTTGTTTCTCATTTTTTGCAATGTAGTTTTATTGGCCGTTTTTTTTTTACTGCAGACTTGAGTCATTCACCACCTCAAATGTTCTACACAGGCCCACAGTCTCGGCCTGCATGTTCACAGCTCATACTTTTAAAAGTATAAGCAGCAACTTTTACATTGAAAATTGTCCTACAGTTGAGTTATTTGTGTTTGCATCCTTTCATTAATGTGATGATATTAAAGTTTTGTGAGAAAATGAACTTGTTCAGTATCTTTTAAAATATACCTTCTGCACAGGTGATTATAAATTTTTGCATGTAATTTTATGTCATATAAAGAAATGAACATTTAAACATACATCCTTTAAAGTTGACTGTACAGAAGTACATATCTAGAAATCTGCATGAAGTATCTCTGTCTTTGTAACATCCTCCAAAGGTTTCCATAAAGTTTTGTATTTTACTCCTTAATCCTTTAAATTGCAATTTTTCTTAACTCTGTGAGCCATTTTACAGGAACAGAATATCTCTTGGATTGGCCTAATGTCTCATTCATTTCATTCTTGTGCTGTTTACTAAAAATCCAATTCCTGATATTTCTTTTTCTATACTGAGCACTGGTTTCTTCCTTCTTTAGTGATTATTTCTGTTGAGCAGCCTGCTATGGGAAAACAAAATAAAATGTGAACTTGCCAACTCTCTGCTCATTTAATCTCTGCTATCTTAGGTATATCTGGTGTGGGAAGAGTCCTTTAAAGATAACCAGAGGTTGTTTGAAGATCAGATGTCCCCTACTGAAATGACCTTTCAAGAAAACACTTGAGATTTATGGGCCAATGTATGGCACTCCTTAGAGGAGCAAGCTAACTACTTGGAGTATAATAAAGACAAGCATCCTTTGTGTGTCTTTGAGCATCTGTGTCAAGGTTTTTATAATTTGAATTTAGACGAAAGGTTACTATAGTGCACTGTGCCAAATTCGGATAGGTTTTGATATCTGTGCTCTCAGTTGTTCTGTGTAAGCACATTAACACTCAGTGACATAAGCAAAAGACACCTATGTGAGCCCATTTAGCCACGACTAATTCACAGACATTCACATAAAACATCTTTGTCTCCTAAAACGTATGAAATAATATTCTACAGAAATATGTGAGGGGGTTTCTAATTCCATATAAAAGCCTAAATCTAGAAAATAAATCTTAAAAATAATAGGGTGCCACATAAGCCTTTGTAGAGAATATGTTTTACCTGGGAACTTGCAGCATGTTCTGAACAAAAGTAATAGTTTATATATGATAAAGAATGATTTCAGGTACAGTAAACAGTAACATGGCTAAAAAAAAGGATGGTTGTGTGGTTGACCGAACTGTGGACTGACGGACAAATTAGGGCAAATAATGCCCTAACAAGTTTGGAGATTAGAGGCGAAAGCAAATACATAGTGAAATTTTGATTAAACCTGTATCTGTTTGTATTCTTAATATTGATCTGTTGCCTATTTCATTATCTTGTCAGCAATATAGATAGATGATAGATAGTTAGGTTTTCAGTCTACAGTTTTGAAACAGGTTAATATTTATAGGTATTGAACATTTTTATACTTTCAAGTACTAGATATGTACTATAGTTGTCATTTGTAGATTATATAGCTAAGGACTGGGCGCTTTACATTCTAGCTAGCAATGGCTAGAATGCAAATTAGATGCAATTATTTCTTTCTACGTGTCAGCACCAATGCATTTATATTTTTCCATAAGGCCACTGTAAGCAAATACTATCTCAAAAGACCATATCACTAATATTTTAATTTTCCAAATTTAATGTACAACTTGTCATAGGGAATTTTTTTTTTAAATGAGGGAAGGAAAGGTTTATTTATATCTGTCTGTCTGTCTATCTATCTATCTATCTATCTATCTATCTATCTATCTATCTATTTTTGTCTTTTTGAGACAAGGTCTCACTATGCAGTTCAGGCTGGCCTTGAGCTCACTTTTGTAGCCTGACCCGCACGCGGGTCAGCACATGGGTTCTCACCTGGGGAAGGAGCGGGGATTAAGACAAAGACAGGGCAAGAGACACGAGAAATAGACACAAGACAGGATTCTGATCAAGTCTTGTTTATTGAAGAAGTGAACGGGGTTTATGTAAAAGTAGCAGGGGAAAGGGAATCTGCGTCAGCGGTTACCTTGCAACCAGGGGAGGTCTTAAGACCCAAGGAATGCTCTTGTTTCAGCATTACAATACAGAGGCTCTCACAAGGCCGCTCCACACAAATCATCCTTTTCTTTAAAGTTTTGGCAGCAGCATAGAGTATGGCAATCTCCTGTGGGGACGGCGCCTGTCTTAGGTCGGTGTTTCTCACACAGGGCTAACTCAGACCTTACCCGTCACGGGAAGGCAGGGCAGCAAGAGGCCCTGTTCTTGTCTTAGGCGGCGGTTAGCGTTCCGTGCATATCCTTGTAGCCCGTCTCTGGCTAAGCCGTCCATCTCGCCAGGAGTACAGGATTTTAGGCTGCATTATCATATGTCAGCCGCGAAGAGATTTCCTCTTCACATTCCTGTTGGTCAGCCATCTCCAGTCTATGATAATGGACCTGAATAGGTTGCTGAGTGCCTATTAGTGTCCAGATTTAAAAATTAAGGATGAATAAAGAATAAAATAAAATGCTTTTAGGTGACCCCCTTGTAGGGTACCATTCCCTCTGTTTTAATTAATGAGCATTTTACAGCTTAACATATTAGTATGGCATTACTTTTATACCTCATGGCTATACTTTTCGCTGGATGGTTAAGACCAATTTAAAATAAGACCTGTATAAATATAACTTTTGCTATTTGACAAGTTCAGCCAAATGTCAGGATTTATCTTGGAACCATGTATTAGACATAAAATGGAACTGCTATTTTTTAACAATCATAGACATTTTAGCATTTCAATCCCTATAGAATGTTACCAAAAACAATTACACAATTTTACACAAAAACTTAGAAATTAAATCATATACATCATTGTAACAGGCCATTCTTATGACATTTTGTGACATGATTTAGATATTCTTGTTTTGTTTTGGCATAACACTTTGTAAAAGGCAGCTTTGAATTTGAGAAACTTTTGTCCCAATACACACTTTTGTCCCAATAAACAATCTGTTTTACATTTTGAAAGACCTATATATCTGGAATCATAAATATACTATGAGAGTAATAACAGTAAATTATCATACTCTATGAAGACCTTTGTTTTTTAATCTTTTTGTACCCAAATCATCTTTGAACAGAAAACTTTATTGTTATATTTTGAAAAACTTTTATCTTTTAACCCATGACCTATGTACTGAAGGTGTCTCCTGTGAGACTATTGAGATTGTTGGGAGCTCCTCATTAATGAATAGAAAGGTTGGCCACACCTCTCATTCATTAATTGGACTCTCTAATAAATTTTTTTCTTTTCTTTTCTTTTTTTTTTTACTCAAAGGAATTTTTATTAAATTAGCTTAAACCTTATGATATGTCATATATAAATCAACTATAATATCACTTTGACTATCTGGCAATTTAGGAAAAAGCATGCTTTTAAGTCTATATCTCAAATTGTATTTAAAACAAATCATCAAAAAAACCCCCAAAATAAATAAATAAAAAGGAACAGCTGTTCATTTAAAGACACACAAACATAAACACACACACATATAAAGATCTTTATAAAATTAAGAGTGCACTCAATTTTTTGGCCAAATTTATAAGTAGACTAGTCAGATTTTGTTACTTGTTAATTATTAGAGATCTCTTAATTGAAAAATTTGGAAGGAATAAAATCCTTTTTATAATCAATATGCATATTTTATTACTTTGTTTTTTCTGTAATCTAATTAGACCTTAGATTTGTTTGGTCAGTTCCTTGAAGAGGCCTCAGGCTGGATCAAGCTTCATTGCAGTTAACTTCTTTAAATCTGGCTTCATGGTGCAGTCTGACAGTACACGCTGGTGCTCAAATAGGTTGTTTAGTATTTTCTGAAAAAACACAAGCATACCCTTTGCCCCGAGTTAGTAGTGGACTGAGTTCCTTTAATAGTCTGGTGTGGAATTCTCTCTTAAGGCCCTTTTTTAGCTCTTTTTTTTTCTTACCTGGTTTGTCTTTAGGTTGCTGTAAAAGTTTAAAAATTTAATAGTATATACTGACAAGTGAAGTTGGCAGGATTGCTCTCTTTTTGCTTTAACAGAGCTTTGATAGTATGGTGAGATTTTTAGGAAGTCATACATTTTTTTTTATTTTTAACTTATTTGAAGGATAATGACAGTCAATAGTACCAGAGAAATGAGTCCAAAATCAAGATAGAGCCAATTAATATTACCGAATAAAGTCTGAAAGTCATCAATAGTTGATTTGAACAGTTTGAAGCACAAAATATCTTTGTTGCATAAATTGACTCAAATATGTAAAAGTTATCATAGCTTAAACCCTGTTGGAGGCCACCGCTCGGTGTAGAGATATGTAATTAGGGTCTCACAAGACAAAGAGCAATAAAACAAAGCCCAGGGACAGCAGTGGCTTGGGAATCCTAAAAAGCTGAGATTCAAGGAGAAAGACAACAGCTTACCCTAAAGGCTTTCCACTAGCAGTCTCTTCCCTTGCTTGAAACCTTTATAGCATTTGTGTTAACCTAGCATTAGTCAAATGGAGGTCAGAGATTGTGACATTTCTTTACCAAAACGATTCTGCACCTGAATGCATTCCTTGACCCCAAGCAAAAGTGGGTCGGGGCTCACTTCCAGAGAGACAAGTCTCAGCAAGACCTCTGAGCTAAATTCATCAGGCCTTCTTGTTTCTTTTGGCAGGGACACAGAACATTACAACAACTAGGCCTAAGTTAAATGGAATGTCAAAATCAAGCAACTGTTTAAACCTTTAAGTGTTATTTTACATTTGTTTATAAAATATCAAAGCCTTATCTTTTTTTTTTTTTAATTTATTATTATTGTTTTCTTATTTCAGAACCCTTGTTTGTTCATTCACTCATTTTCATGGCCGGCCCATCCCACCCTGAGGGCAGGGCTGGCGCAGCATGTGGTGCCGGGGATTGAACCGCGGTCCCTGAAGCCGCCCAAGCTTCCCCAAGCAGGCGCTTTAGACCACTGAGCCATTCCGCTGGGCCCCTATCTTTTTACTTTTGAGACAGGGTCTCCATATGCAGTTCAGGCTGGCCTTGAGCTCACTTCTGTAGCCTGAGGCTGGTCCCAAACTCACATTGATCCTCCTGCCTCAGCTTCCCGAGTAGCTGGAACTACATACAGGCATGCGCCACCACGCCCGGCCAAAGACTCTATTTAAATGACATTTTTAATTTAGGACAGTTTTAAGCAACCACACTTAACTAAGAATTAAAAGAATTTTAAGTACTTTAGTAAACAACAGTTTGGTTGGATAGAATTATAACTTTGATATATATCTTTTATATAAACAGCATTGATTACACCAAACAAAACCCAATGCCCATTTAGCATTAGGGCCTTTTTTGGTTGACTTTAAAGGTGTGGCTAACAGCAGGTTAATGGTCTTAGCATCTATAAAGGATTTTCTTGAGCCCACATCCTCCTAAAGCTTTAAGGGAACTGTGTCCCTGTAGCCAAAGCCTCTATGAGTAGTCACTGTGTCTCCTGTCCCTCTGCTGGCAATAGGGCCAGGCAATGCACCATCAGTTTAATATGCATAAAGAGAAGCAAGCAGTTAGGTTTTAAACTGAAAAGGTTTAGTAGTACATAACATAAATAATATTTTTTTATAATCACTATCAATAATTACCAAATGTACAAATATACCTTGGGCAATAATAGTACTCCTTTTTACTCCTTTTTACAATCAGAGCTATGATATCTTTTGGAATAGAGCTGAAAACTCTAATTTTAATTTTGTAAACTCTTTAAGCAGGGAGCAAAAGCCGATTTTCCACAGCCATTAGATCTAAAGCTGTGTTTCTGCTTCTGGAGGTTACATAGAAAAGATATGTGATCCTGCATTTGATTGAAATTTGAGCTGGACAATGGAAACTGTGGGTATCCCATACTGATTATCTTTGGGCCCCTAGATGATGGATCCCTTCTCCAGTTTCTTGGAGATTTTAAGGGTTGGCCATGCTTATCAAGTTTGGAGCAGCATTCATTAGCCCAATGTTTACCTTTTCCACATTTCAGACAAGGTCCAGGAGCAGTCTTGTTACTCTTACCTCCTTTTTTCTCTTTACCTTGACCTTTTCTGCAATCTTTTATTCATATGACCCATTTTTCTACACTTAAAACATTTGGTATGATTTTGTTTAAAAAAAGACTGTAAGGCAGCTGCCAATAAATTAGTTTTCTATGGCAATATCCTCTAATGGGCGTATAACCTTTTAACATTCCGAATTAGGATTTTCAAAAGACAAAGTTTGCAACATATCCTGAAGATCAAGTTGTCTGTTTTATCAATTGCCTCCTTAAGTCTAGAGATAAAATCAACAAAGGGCTCATTTTGAGACTATTACTTTAGTAAAAGACATTGGAGCTTCTCCCCCACAACCTTTTTTTTTTTTTTTTCTTCTCCCATGCTCTGAGATAACATAAACGCGTCTGAACAATGGCTATATCATCATACTGAAGTTGAGCAGAAATACCAAACCATGTGCCTGAGCCAGTAAGCTGGTCCACTGTTACAGCAACAGGCAGATTTTTCTGGTTCCAAAAATAGTATGGCACAATATTTATCTGCTAATCCTTGTATTAATCCAATCACATAGGTTGAATGTATACCATAGGCCTGCTTTAAATCTTTAATAACCTTTGGGGCCGGCAGGATGGCTCAGTGGTCTAAAGCACCTGCATAGGAAAGCTTAGGCGGCTTCAGAGACCACGGTTCAATCCCCAGCTCCACATGCAGCGCCAGCCCTGCCCTCAGGGCAGGCTGAGCCGGCCATAAAAATAAACAAATAAACAAACAAAAAAAAAACAAACAAAAAACCTTTAATAACCTTAAATGCCAGAGGTTAGTGTTCCCACTGTACATAGCCCTAGGAAAACTGAGCATTTGGTGGATGTTTTTGAACCACTACAGGAAAAATACCCAAAGGAGCAGAATAAGATTTAGAATCTCCCTGTTGTCTCTCATTAGCATATCAAAATTTTAGTCCTCACCAGCCTGAATGTTACATCTGGTTGTGGCTCTGCAAATTTTTTATATATTTTGATTTCCATAGGAGATAGTCTCCTCCCAAAAGGGTTGTTCTGGCTAATGTATGCCAGTCCCCAGGGGTAAGCCAATTTTTAGCTTCCAAATCTAAAATGACTGTAGTATCTTTTATCACTTTAAAATCGAAACCGGTGTGATGATGTAAGGCCTCTCCCTCTGCGTCCATTGTTTGGGACACCAGGAATGCTCCTACTCTAACTCTAGCATTGAATCCTGTTGGCAGGTAAATTTAGCACCACCTGTGTGTGGCTTGTTAGTATGAGAAGTATCTAGTTTAGTTTTAGTTTTAGTTGTAGAATTTTTTAGGTCCTCGTCTTCCCCAGTAACCTCTGGCTGTTTTTGATTTTTAATTGTTTTTGAATCACCGTTTTGGTGTCTCTTTTGTAATATATTTTCTCCCTTCTGAATTACATTGGCGACTATAGGATCAGAATGCTTTTAAGTTAAAATTTCATCTATTAAACTCTAACAAGAAAAGGCAGTAACTGGCACCTTTTTGGGCCCCAATGTCTCATAATACTCCTTAAGGACATTACTTATTGTTTTTAATCCTTCTGTATCGATGGTTCCCTCATTAGGGAATTGAAACACATCGTTTAAGTCTTTTATGTTAACCTTTACTCCTCGTGTCTTTAAGGCTTTAAACTCTTAACAAATGTCATACTCATTTAATGCTTGCCCCATACCGGAAAGGGGAAGGGGGTGGCCGTTCCCTTACCGAGGTCCTGGTGGCATGACAGGCAACCATGAAGCACGTACCTCCACGTTACTGAACTCGCGGGCCCTCCTTCAGTAAAGGTAGCAGGGGAAATGGAATCTGCGTCAGAGGTTACCTTGCAACCGGGGAGGTCTTAAGACCCAAGGAATGCTCTTGTTTCAGCATTACAATAGAGAGGCTCTCACAAGGGAGCTCTCCACAGTAGCCCAGGCTGGTCTCGAACTCACATTGATCCTCCTGCCTCAGCCTCCCAAGTGCTGGGATTACAGGCGTGTGCCACCACACCCGGCTAGGAAATGGTTTTCTAAAATGCAGGCATTAGCCTTTCTTTGGGAGGTTAAAATAACAACTTCTTGGTTAAGATTCTGAAAAGTTTTGTCAAACATCTCAGGTGGTGCTTATACACTAGATTTAGGGGCCATTTTTGTGAGGCATACTGGATTATTTCACATTAAAACTTAGTATAATTAAATTATGTGTTAAGACCACGGAGTAAGACACACACTTTAAAAAAGTTTGGGATGCAGAAAGAAGTTTAGAGCACTGGTATAGTGGGAAGAATTTGGTGTGATGTTATGAGGGAGCTCTGTGTTGTGGCCGAGGTCTGGGTACAGATGGGAAGCCCAGCTTGTGTATGGTAAACCTGGGAATCTAGGGAAGTGTTATTTCTGAGATTGAAATTTTTGTTCTAACTCCTTTAACAAGTGTATTTTTGTCTATTTATTTCCTTCATTTTCTGATTTGAATTATAGTCTCATTTTACATTCCTTTCATGACTTTATGCATGTTACCTATATGGCATTCTGCTTACTATGTATGGTCTGAGGACCTGTGAGATAGTAAAGGAATCACCACCCTAAATGATTCTCTAGATCATGATTCAGTTATGGTCAGATGTTGTTATTTTCGTTCTTACTCTGGAGGTTTCTTTTTTTTTTGTCTTTTTGAGACTGGGTCTTGCTATGCAGTTCAGGCTGGCCTTGAGCGCACTTTTATAGCCCAGGATGGTCTTGAACTTGTACCAGTCCTCCTGCCTCAGCCTCTCAAGTGCTGGGATTACAGATGTGCACCACCACGCCCGGCTTCTGGAGGTTTCTTATGTCAATGGAAAGGTTTTTACAAAGTTGTGACAAGTTCTTTTTGTCGACTTTCTAATTTTCTAAAGTCTGCAATGAACACTTTCATATTTTCTTTGCAAAGGTTTCCTGAACTCTCTGTCCTCAATTCTGCCCAGTTTCTCTCTCTCATATGCACACGGAAATGAGAATTGGTACGGTGGTGAGTTTTGCCTGTAGTTTTCATCACTTTTGATCCTAAACTCTGTTCTTTCAGATATACTGCCTACCGATGTCACCTAGTGTTATCTAGTTTTAATTGAATAAATCTGACATGTCATCTGTATGCTAAACACATGTCTAATGATAAAAGTGAAAGTTGATTTTCAAGAGTATAGTGTTTCACTGTAATTTCTGAATACTCAAAATGCAGTTGCCATAGCAGTACGTGCCAGAAGTGTAAATGCAGGAAGAACCTTAGAACAGAGATCTTGTACTTCATCTGTTCCTAACTGATTCTCCTTTACATTATCTTTATAACAATTTAATGAGTTACTATGTATTGGAAATCAGAAATGTTTTTATAATTGGAGCTATTACAAAGATAAAATTAAATCTGAAATCTGAAATATGTTTTCAGTGCTTTTCAAGTCATTAGAAAGAAATATATTTATCACAGCCATCTTCACCCTAACTCAAAGAGCCAAGGTTGTTCCTTTGTTTTGTACCTTGACTAGGCAATCCAGCTGGCAGCACTCCATTTTTTGGAAAGGTATGTTTATGTTTCTAGTTTTCTTCTATTTCTTTTTTTTTTGGCAGAACTGGAGGTCAAACTCAGGACCTTGCACTTGTCAGGCAGGCACTGGTGTTCCTGAGCCATCTCCCTGGCCCCTCTATTTCTTTTCTTTCTTCCTTTAATTATTGCTGCCAAATGCAATGACTATTACATAATAGGTATTATCTTAATTTTTTGTCGTTGCTGGGACAAAATACCCGACACCCAAAATTAAGGAGGAAAAGCTTATTGAGCTCATGGTTTATGGAGTTGCAGTCTCTACTCTGGTGGCTCCAAGGCACAATGAAGGGCAGAAGAGCAGCAGCTGCTGCGCAGTGTCCATCAGCCCTCTCTCCTATGGCCAGGCTGCAAAGATCTAGCTCCTATAAAAGCACAAGAAAGACTGGGACCTCTCTAAAGAAGCAAGGTGGTGCAGTCTTCCTCAAATCCAGTGGTTCTCAACCTTTCTAATGCTGTGACCCTGCAATACAATTCCTCGTGTTGTGGTGACCCCAAAACCAAAAAATAATTTTGGTGACTACTTCAAAACTGTAATTTTGCTACAGTTATGATTTGGAATGTAAATACCTGATATGCATTATGTATTCTCATTGCTACAAATTAACAATATTTAATTTGTGTTGAGGAATATTTATTACTAATTCCAATAAATAACATTTCACCATGGCATAGCATGGGTTTAAAAAGCCATCGGAAATATGTATTTTCTGATGGCGTTAGGCGACCCCTGTGTTTTGGTCATTTGACCTCTGCCGGGGTCGCGACCCACAGGTTGAGAACCGTTGCTCAAATCCTTTATGTTAACTTTTTATGCTGAGTCCCTCTAGGGCAGCCTGTCCCATGGTATCCTGGGGTGCCAATCTTGCCCCAGGGTGGAACCAATTGCACCCTATGGCAGGCCCTCCCTGTCTTAGAGGGTGAGGAAGAGCCCTCAGGGATGGCCTGGAACCCTATGGCTAATCCAGCTCTGATCCAGCCAAACTTTTGACATCAAGTTGGCATAATGTATGAGCTAAAACAGGTATCTATCAGTTTTCTTTAGCGTGGTGGCTGTTATGATTGGAGAAAAAGGGTCAATGCAAAGGGCTATAGTTTAATGGATACGGAGTTTCGCGAAGATGAAATCGTTTCAAAGGCAGATGGTAATACGATGATAGTACGATGCATGATACTGTATTCTTATGTGTTTGAGCTTTTATCTTCATAGAAATCTCCAAATGATTAGAAGAGGCTTTTTTTTTTTTTAATGGTCGACTCAACCTGCTGTGGGGGTAGGGCTGGCACAGCATGAGGTACCAGAGATTGAACCTGGGTCTCTGTGGTTGCTTAAGCTTGCCTAAGCAGGTGCTTTAGACTGCTGAGAAATCTCACTGGCCCCTGCAAGAGGCTCATTTGAAGTTACAGTGTGACATCTTGTTATATCTAGATGGTGTAATTTTTACTGCAGAAAGACAGTGACTCATTTTAACATTTTTAAGTGAACAATTTAATGACATTACCTGCACTGTTACAACCATCATCATATTATCATCTGCCTTTGAAACTCTTGCATCTTGACAAACAAAACTCCACATCCATTAAACTGTATTGACCCTTTTTCTTCAATCATAACAGCTAAACTCTATGGCTTGACTGTGGGATATACCTCCTATAAAGTAAAATCATGCGATATTTGTTGTTTCGTGACTAGATTATTTTACTTTGCATGTTTGTAAGGTTTACTTATGTTCTGGCATATTCACATTTGCCTTATTCTATTTAAACTGAATAAATGATTTCATTGTATGCATGCCCACTAATTTTTCATCCACTTATCTTTAGATCAATATGTGTTTTACTTTGTTTTTGGTGTAATTGAAGTCACTGGCAGATAGAATGTAGTGAAGTTTTTCCCAGTGATCATTCCAAACTATTTTCTTATGTTCATCTTTGATACATTTTTTTTTTTTTTTTTTTTTTTTTTTTTTTTTTTTTTTTTTTTTTTTTTTTTTTTTTTTTTTTTTTTTTTTTTTTTTTTTTTTTTTTTTTTTTTTTTTTTTTTTTTTTTTTTTTTTTTTTTTTTTTTTTTTTTTTTTTTTTTTTTTTTTTTTTTTTTTTTTTTTTTTTT
>PVJA010020700.1:0-21183 GCA_004027025.1 Myocastor coypus | reverse complement strand
TCCATTTTGAGTTAATTTTGTAATGTTATAAATTAAGAGCATAGGTACTTTTTTTTTTTTTTTTTTTTTTTTACGTTGGAGACCCAGTTCTCCTTGTGCATTTATTGAAAAGATTGCCATTTCTCCATTGAATAGTCTTAGCATATGTACTAGTCACCTTCTTGATGCTGGAAAAAAGCATCTAATAACCACAATTTAAGCAGAAGATTCAGGGGGTTTAGTGTCTGTATTCTCTCAAAGGCAGTTAGTATGGTGGAGGAGAACGATAGAGAAAAGATATTCAACTCATGGTAACCAGGAAGCAGAGAGAAGGGAGGACAGTCCTGTCCCAGGGACCCATCTTTCAACCTACTTACTTCGTACAAGCCCATAGACTGGTTAATGGGTTAATCTATGGATGAATCTGTTGTGTCCATGATCCAATTGCTGTTTAAAGCCTAATCTCTGAAGAAATCGACCTTGCAGTAACATTTTAGATCTAAACTACAAACTATCTTTTTTTAAAATATAATTTGGCTAGATACTCAAAAGTTTCCCCCCCTCTCTCTCTCTCTCTCTCTCTCTCTCTCTCTCTCTCTCTCTCTCATCTGTATTCTTTTCCATTGGTCAAAATGTATGTATTTTTGCTCATAGCAGTCTTTTTAATTATATTTTATTTTTTGGCAGTACTGAGGTTTCAACTCAAGACTTTGCCCTTGCCTGGCAAGAGCTTATGCCACTGAGCAATCTCCCAGGCCATATACCAAAGTTGTGATTACTACAAATTTGTAGTTTGGAAATAAGAAATTATGAGTTCTTGGGCTTTGTTTTGCTTTAAAACATTTTACAGGTGATACTCAGTTGAAATTTTAGATTACATTTTCTTATTTTTTTTTAAGACAAAAGTTGTTGTGATTTTGACAGGGCTTATGTTCCGAGGTGTATATATATATATATATATATATATATATTCTTCCATTCACGAATATAAAATTTCTTTCTATTTGCATCTTCTTTAATTTCTCTGCCAGTGTTTGTTTTTGGTTGTATACAGTGTAGTTTTTGTCTCCTTAAATTTATTCCTAGGTATTCCATTATTTTTGTGCTATTATAAATGAAATGGTTTTCTAATTTACTTTCAAATTGTAATTCTGGGTAAAAATATAATTGATTTTTTTTCCATTTAACTTTACATCCTATAGGTTATTTCCATCCATTTATTAATTCTAATATTGTTTTCTGTAGAACCACTAGCTTTTTATATAGATTATTCCTATATAAATAGAGATAACTATCTTAAGTTTAATTAATTTTTCATTGTTTCCTTCAGTAATTTTTTCTGAATAGTGCTTTCAGTACTTTATTGGATAGTAATGCAAGAATGAGCACCTTTGCCTTTGTCCTGAGGTTTAGTTTTTCAGCATAAACGAAACTGAAATAAATGTTGTTCATATAAAACCTTGATTGTGTTGAAATAATGTCTATCTTTTCCTAGTTTTTTTTTTGAGACAAGGTCTTGCTGTGCAATTCAGGCTGGCCTTGAGCTCACTTTTGTAGCCCAGGCTGGTTTCGAATTCACACTAATCCTCTTGCCTCAGCTCCCGAGTGCTGGGATTACAGGCGTGCGTCACCATGCCTAGCTAGGCTATTGAATTCTGTAAGATACTTTTTCTCTATTCACTGGAAAAACTGTGATTTTTTTTTTATCCCTTCATCCTTTTGATGTGGTCCACTTTGTTGGTTAGTTTTTCATATATTGCAATGTCCTAAGAACAATTAGTATCAATCATTACTGCGGTGTATGTGTGACTCGTGTACTGGAATCTTGACCTCTGGAAGGATGTGGAGCTTTCAAGTGGTGGTAGCTCATAGAACCATCAAGGCTGTGGGAACATTGCCTACAGATGAGGTTAATGGAGTACCCATGGAGCGCCAGTTAGCTTTCATTGGAATAGGCTGTTCGACCAAGGTCAGCCTGGCTCCTGAGTCCCTCTGGCTTCACTGCTGTGTGTTCTCTGTCCTATGCTTTTTGCACTTGCTGTTGTCCTCCACTCAGTGGTGCACCCATGGGCTCCTTGTCAGGGGCCCAAACACAAGACATTGCCTGATCGTAAACTTTGAGCCTCCAAAAGGGAGCTTAATCAACATGTTTTCTCTATTCAACTACCTAGCCTCAGATAGTTTGTAGCAGAAAGTACACCACTAGGATGATCTTTATGAGGAATCTTTTAAAATATTTGAATTTATTTCCTAGTTGAAGCAAATTGTTGGACATTTCTTTGTTACTCTTCTTAAAAGATATTGGTCTATAGGCTGAAGCTTATTTTCTTTCAATATATTTGCTAGCTTTGGTCTCATGGTTATGCTTGCTTGATAGATTGAAGTACAAACATTTTTCCCTTTTAGTTTTTTTTGGAGGAGTTTGGAGAGGATTAATATCAACATTTCGAATAGTTGGTGAATTCATTAGTGAAAACATCTGCTCCTAAGAATTTTCATTGCATACTTTTAATCACTGACAACACTGACAGTCATTTTTAAGTAGTTCATATTGTCTGTTTCTTTATGCTTTATGTATATATATATGTTTTAATGTGTAAGGTAAAAAAATGGAACTCTAGACACAGTTGAGGATCATGCTGACCTCGCTGCCTTTTACATTAATCTTTTGTGTTATTAACATAATTCCTGTCTTTTCTTTTTCTAATTGCTTTATGTAAATTCACCCATTTCTTTTCACTTGTGATGTCTCTGACTACACTCTGCAAGCATGTGAGTAGGCAGCTTAGACACACTTAAGTCATAGAAGTTTGTATCAAGACCCAGTGTACTTCTTAGCTGCCTGCATAAAAATTGGTCCAAGGAAACATACATTTGCAACTATGGATTCATTTAAGAGTACTACTGTTATATTTATTCTGCTTCTTCAAGTGTGCTATCTTTTATTTACTTTTTCTTTTGCAAAGGAAGTCAGTGATGACAAAGTGACTTATATTTTCACATTTAGTTGGATAAAATGTTCTAAACCTACTGAGAAAGGTAAGTTCTAAAGGAATCTAATGTGAACCAAAATCATTTTTTATATTTTTACATTTTTATATGAATGAAGCACATCATGAAAACCATACATATTTTCATGTACAGAACTTGAAAACTGACATTTGAAAGTTAATCCTAAGGATATTCCTGGCTTATGTCTTATGTATTTCCTAACATCTGCTTCTATTTATTACTAGGAACTACACACACACACACACACACACACACACTGTCAATAAATGGCTTTTACTCACCAGTACATTTTTCTTCTGCTAAAATCTAAAATTTTATGTCTTTTCTAAATGTTCTTCAAGATGCAAGGGAAATTTTCAAATATAAATGCCTTGGGAGCTCACCCATATAAACTAATAATAGTAGAAAATAATATCCTATGCTAGAAAACAATAGTTTATGCTATTTCCATGCCAAATGCTCTTTTCTACATTAGCAAATTTGGTATTGTGCCTGGATGTCCCCCCAAGATTCTTCTGTATTCCTATCAATCATGATGTAGAGAGTAAATCACTAAATATGTCTGAAAAGTCTTCTAAAACAGGCAAAATACTATGACTACTCAATTTATTTAAAATTTAAACAAATATCGAGTAAGAGCTTTAAATCTTGCATTTTTTTCTATATACTTTTGTTGGTTTGCAAGTTTAATATAACTGAAAATTGATACACTTTATAAATATTGTGCGTTTTGAATGATATATTTCATGCTATTAAAGTGCTCCATGGTTGGCTAGCAAGATAGCTCAGCAGACCAAGTGCCTGCTTAGGCAAGCACAAGAACTGGGATTGGATCCCCAGTACCCCATGCCATACTCGCCCCACCCCTGGGCATGCTGGGACAGCAGCCCAGTCCGGGCATGGTGGTGCACACCTGT
Source organism: Myocastor coypus (assembly GCA_004027025.1). NCBI lineage: Eukaryota > Metazoa > Chordata > Mammalia > Rodentia > Myocastoridae > Myocastor > Myocastor coypus. The sequence goes on along the minus strand of PVJA010020700.1, from coordinate 17,275 downwards.
AATCCCAGCACTGGAGAGGCTGAAAGCATCAGGATCAACACAAGGCTGAGCTGCATAGTGAGATTCTGTACAACTATATACATTTAAAAAAATAAAATCAATAATAGCAACAACAAAAAGTGCTCAGTGGTATTATCTATCAATTTTTCAAATATTTTCTTCACATATAACGAATGAACATATTTCCTATGTATAAATGCAATGCCAAAAACAGAACTAAGCGGGGCGTGGTGGTGCATGCCTGTAGTCCCAGCACTTGGGAGGCTGAGGCAGGAGGATCAATGCGAGTTTGAGACCAGCCTGGGTTACAAAGGTGAGCTCAAGGCCAGCCTGAGCTGCATAGCAAGACCCTGTCTCAAATAGACACACAAAAAACAAAAACAAAAAAAACCCCAAAACCCCTAAAGAATAATGAAAATACTATCCATGTTAGGATTAATTAAAAAATAGTTGAGAGCTTATGAGTTTCGCAAATACTGTTTCATGAAATTTTGCTAATGGGAATTAGAGCTAAGAGTTTGGGACAGTATCCTCTTTGCTCAATATATGTTGGAATGTCACATGTTTTCCTCATACAATTTAAATTTTCCTACATAATTAAAGAGATGAGACTATCAACAAACAGTAATCAGGTTACAGATTTTGACATAGTGTATATTGAGAGAGAATTTTGTGAAATCAAGAACTGATAGCATTGAAGACCATGATACTGACATGTGTAGTCAGCAAGTTTTACTGCTGTTAAGCAGGTATAAATTCTAATTAGTAGGGGCCAGGGAGATAGCTCCGTGGCACAAGTGCCTGCCTGGCAAGTGCAAGGTCGTGAGTTTGAACCCTGGTCCCACCAAAACAAAACAAAACAAAAATTCTTATTAGTGTTATATTTAGAATCTTAACTTGAGAACAGGCAGACCTCAACTACAGAAAAAATAAAATATTGGACGGTATAATAAAATACAAATACAGAGTTAATTGCACAGCAAACTCACCACACTGTGCCAGCCACCTAGACTGTGCGAGGTAGTGCACACCTGTAATCCCAGCTCTGGGGAGGCTGAAACAGCACAACCACTGTAAGTCCAAACCTGCACAGTGATTCTTTGTACCAAATACATAAAGCTAAAAAACTAAAAATAAATTACAATAATTTCTCACAGAAGACATTGAAACCAAATATATGAAAAGGAAGGTCATTAACAAATTAGATTTCTTGGGAATACAGTACTCCCACATATCAAAAAATACCATCAAAGAGTGCAAAAGCAGTAGAATGAGAGGATAAAAAATAAGTCATGTAACTTAAAAGGGATGAATATCTGGGACATAGGAAATTCATACAACTTAGGTACAGAAAAAAATCCATCAATTAAGAAACAGGCACATAGTGGAGTGCTATGGTTCCAGAAAGGGCAAGACACTTGAGCCCTTCGTAGGACAATGGATGCATCTTGAAACCATAAAGTGAAATAACTTAGACAAAAACACAAAAAACTTTGATGTCATAGAGTGTCTTTTATATGAGGAACCTAAATCCAATAAGGAGTAAAATTTAAGTTATGTAATAAGTAGGGAGATTTTAAAAAATAGGAAGGAAAACAAGGTAAGGAGAAGGAGGCAGGAACAGGAAAGAGCATTATGATTAAAATGGGTGGGGGTAAAATTGGGAAATAGAGCTTCTGTGAATGGGAGAAGGTCCGGGAGTTTGGATGGCGAGGGAGAGAGCAGAGGATGAAAGGAAGGAAAAACATTAACATTTGCACATGTACCAATTACAGATGATGAACATAATCACTGTGTACTGCAGAACATGTACTCACAAAATGTGAAGGAAAATGAAGTAAAAAGAACAGTTTAAATTTGTCTAAATTAGAACATTGCCTGCAATGCAGCAATAACCTAGGGTTCTTAGAAAACCACTTTCTATTTCTTCACTATTAACTTAGTGAATCAAAATCTTTGGGGGCTAAAGTCCATGGATTTGTGTTTTAATAAGTATGCAAAATTATGCTTATGCAAAGTGAAATGTGTAAACTAGCTATTTTAAAAAATTTTCTGTACCAAAATAATTGCTAATACAGTTTATTTTTTATCCTGTTTCCTGTCAGTAACTTCTTGTGATAGCTTAGGAGACTCCCAAAATTACATGAACTTTGATCTCTTTCATAAGCTAAATATCAAAACGCAAGCTCTACTAAATTAGAGGGCCAACTTTACTCCAACCCCAAATTCTAGTGATTTGACATGCTACTTACTATTTGAAAACAGACAGTATCACAGTATTAGATCTAGAAATTCAGAGTTGGAGGGCAGATAGGGCAAGAATTCCCTTTAGGAGTGATTTTGGATGATGAATACTATGACAGTCTGCAGAAGTAGAACAAAATCATAGAAGACAGCATGATCATAAAACCAAATACGATGTATTCACTTTGGCAAAAATGGAAATAATTTTGTAGTTATATTGATTTTCAAGAAAAATAATTAATATGTGGCTTTGAGTTTTCAAAAAAGCAAAAGAAAAAAAGTTTCTGTAGAGGTAAATATCAGTGGATTGTGACTGCTTTCAAATTTAGAGTCTACTGAAGAGATTAAGCATAGATATGTAATGTACAAGAAAAGTAAAAGGACAGTTTCTAAATACCTGCTTAGAAAAAGAAATAAAGCAAGTGTAACATTTTGTTCATTGTATTTCTAATCACACTTAAAAACAAAGTATAATCATCACATTATTTAAAATATTTCACCAAGTAAAAGAAGCAAAACTAAGTCACCTCAGAATTTTATATTATTTATTGTCTTTAGATCAAATCTTCCTAAAGATCCTGCTGTAAAGGCATAGTGTAGGTCATTTATTTTGTAAGTGATTCAAGAATTTTTGGAATTAAACATGAAGGAAGGAAAAGGTAGTGAGAACACAGTGATTAATGAATGTGATAACTGGGACACACATGCTGTGATCTCTGGGCAGTAGTGCACAGCATGCTTCCAGGCTGTCCCCACTGGGTGACCAGAGAGCTGAGGTAAATACTCAGGTGTTTTCCTGTTGTTACACGTTTAATTTGCTCATAGAAATGTGAAAGCTGTGATACATGGTGAAGTTGAATATGTTTTAACCAGAGAACTAGCAAGAGTTAGTCACAGGACAAATTAGTACTGAAGATGTATAGTGGATGCTAGTGATCTCTTCTACTGTCCATCACTTCCTTCCTTAAACTCATATGTGGCTTAAATTGTGCACTTTAATTTGTAGTTGATTTTTTAGTACCATGGCCAATTGCAAGTTATATACATATTTATATGAAAATCTATGGGACGCATCTCCTACATATTTTTTTCCTTATTTAAAAAATTCTTAAATTTAGAATAACAACTAGAAATCCACAACATATTTTAAGAAGCAATCTAAGAGAACCCATACTATTTTCATGAAGTTTTTCCCAACTATAGTTAGCTTTGAGCACATGAATCATGTATATGTTTTACATATTATGGATTTCCCTGAAGACAACATATATGATGATGTGGGTTTCTTACTGTCATTAAACTTTGAGTAATCTCAATACTTAGCCTTGACCATAGTTAAATAGAAAAGGCAGCAATGGTTATGTTGCTCTTTCTTGTGCTGTTGGTGAATTTGCCTTTGCCTTGATCTTCATTTTCAAAACATTCTCCTCTTGTTTAAATAGAGATGAAATTATTTTAAAAAGTGGTCAAGGAGGATTTCTGTGGTAGAAAGTAGGTGGTAATAGAAAAGCCTGGCCTAACCCTGTTTGTCTGTTGGTTTCTTCCATTGTTCAGGACCTGTCTGACTTACAATTATCTTGGACTTAAAATCAGGGGAGCTGGGAGAGATGGTAAAGGCTATTGCAGCCCCTTCTGTCGCATAGCATCTCAGGTTGCTGTGGAGACGTGTTTCTGTGTTCAGGAGGAGCTGACACTGTGCCACTTCCTATTAGTGGCGAATCTGGTAGAAGATGGTTGACAGATTCAGTAACCTTGCCCTTCCATTAAAAGTAATATATATTTGAGTGCAGATAGTTTATTTTGGAGGTGGTCTTTTTTTGTTTTTGTTTTTGTTTTTGCAGGACCCGGGTTCAAACTCACAACCTTGCACTTGCCAGGCAGGCACTTGTGCCACGAAGCTATCTCCCTGGCCCCTTGGGGGTGGTCTTAAGAAGCATATGTGAAACTGTATTTGAGCAGGGTATGAGGACACTGGTAATCATGCCACTGTCATGAACAAGGACTTTTCGAGCCCTCCTGAAATCTGGATAATACTCTTCTCCCATCTGACGTATGAAGAAACATGGCTGTTTTTTGTTGAAAATTTTTTGTTTCATAATGTGGAACTACTTTTCATTTATGCCAAGAAAACTTCCTTAAGTAGAGATTTTATTTTTATAATTAGAATATCACACTTAGAAATATCATATCTCATAGGTGCTATAACAACATTGATGATCCTGCGCAGAAAAAGTGTGTAAGACCATGAGTTATTATTGTCCTATTATAGCCGTGTTTACACAAGTTAGTGAACACTTTCCTTAGTGGGAAGTTATTTTGAATATAATTTAGACAAGAGTAGTCTACACTGTTTGCCCTTTATACATTACTTTGAAGATAAGCTGATACGTCTAGCATCAAAAAACAAATAACAATTCTGATATCATTTAGAGTAAGATTCTAAACATAGACTTTTAAAAAAATTGAACCTAGTGTATCTCCGGTGGAAGATATGAGAAACCATCTTTATTAAGTGTTATTAAATTATATAATTATAATTGCATATTTAGTATGTTGTCAGTATCTTTTGCTGCAACCTTTTGTATATCTCTGAGAAAATGTAATTGTTTTTTGTTGCACTTAGACAGAAAACTCTGAATTTCATGTATTTAGTTTCACCTACTATGAGGTCACATCCTTCACATAAAAGGAAAACACTCAGGAAATATCAAGTGTAAGTGCTGATGAAAAGCTATGTGTATTTAAAATAAAATCTCTCAGAAGTAAAAATAAATACATTACTATTAAACAGTTTTATTGTACATGATTTTTAATTAGGAGGCAAATATCCCCATGAAGTTTGTTTATAAATTAGATAGCTGCCTTTGGTATCGCAATTATTATCCTCACCATTATCTCAGAAGAACGCTTATCAGTTAAGGTGTAGCGAGATGTCTGTACATGTACATTCTTAAGAACCAAGCTTGATCAGTGTTACTATAGAGTGATTTCTTTGCACCTCTTCTTAGCTGGTTCTAGCATCTGTGGTGGATACCCAAATCTGTAGCTGCTCAGGTTCCTTGTATTAAATAGCATCATCTTTACCTATAATCTGGGCATATTCTCCAGAACACTTTGTATCATCTGTAGATGTAAATGCTGTGTAAACAATTGTTAGATTATATTGCTTAGGGAATAATGACAAGGAAAAATATCTGTTCATGTTTAGTACAGAATCAAAATTTTCCAAATGTTTTGATCTATGGCTAGCTGATTCCACAGATCCACAACCCACAGGTATGGAGGGCTGCTTCTAGATGGGTTTAATGCACTCACAGTTAGTTGTGACTTCTATGACTCCGCACTGCTTGAGAAATATACCTATTTATAATTTGTTCCAACTATGTCTCTTGTTAATTTATTTTTGATTTGACTTAAGTATATTCAAGTTGACAGCTAACTATTTTATTTTAAGAGTAAACTTAATGATTGATAGGTTCATGTATGTGTGCTTGGGAAGCACTGGTGAAACCAAAACATTTCTGGCTTTTGTGATTTATGAAGTTGAATAATCATCAAATACAATACATGCCATGGGAAAAAGTGAAACTAGAATGAAAAACTTTAAATTACACAGTTGCTTGACACTGGCAAGGAGCCAGTGGAGCATAGGCAACAGCAAGAGGTAGCAGCAATGCAAGCCATCCTTGGAGAGAATAGTGTACGGGAAGGAGGCAGTAGGAAAACAAATGCCCAGAGTACTATTTCACAAAAATAACACTTCTTGTTTTTGTGAAATAGGTAGATCAAAGGTCATGAGCTTCAGAATAGAATGAATAAGGGGATGGAAAGCATGAAGTACTTCCTGAAAAGAGTCTTAGGGACAGATCATACAGGGCAACTGTAGTCCATAGTGCAGCGTTTGGATTATAATGATTTACAAAGTTAGCAAGGGTTAGGAGGAAGGGAATGATGTGGTCTGACTGTATTTTGGGAGAACATGTAACTGCTGTCTGGAGAAGGAAGTGTTAGGAAGCAAGAGCTAATAGTGGCTTGAATTAGGAATATATATGAAAAATTGTGCTTCTCCAAGATTCCTGACATGTTCATGTCCATATTAATGTTGCATTGTTACTGTGACAGCAAGCCTGCAGGGCCCTGTTCTTCACAGACTCCTTGTGGGCAGGGTCTTGATATCCTCCAACACTTCTCATGCCATCTAGTAGCATATCCAAAATAATAAATGTGATGTGATAAGAGAACTGACAGGAAGAAATAGAATAGAATCTTGTCTTGAAAAGAAGCTGCTCTAGCCTACGACACTGCAGCTGCCAAGCCTGCCTCTCATCATCTAGCAACTCCCTTGTCTTGGCTGATGGGGGTAGAATGTGATGGGTTGTGGTCAAAAAGTCTTCCCTTGACCTTGATGTTCAAGGTTTGCTGAGGGAGGGTGGAGAGAAACGCAGACAGGCAGAGCTTAGGTAAGAACCTTCAGTGGGGAAGCCTGCCGAGCATCCAGATGGAGGGCGGCTCCCACATCTGTACTCCTCAGCATGGGGACAGCTTCTCTCGCTGCATCTCAGACTCCTCCAGGGACGTTTGTCCTTGACACTGAGCCCATCTAATAGTCAAGATTAAAACATTCCAGCGTCTTGGAATGCAAGGCTTGTGAGGTATCTTAGAGCTTATCTTATTTGACAGACTAAAAAAGGAAGTAAAGGTCAAAGTTAATCTTTCATTACAATTAGTTTACATCTTTGATAGCATAGATGGCCTTTCCTTTTAAGAACCAATCTGATATTGTAAAGATTTAATCAAACAAGATTCATAGGGCGGGAGTTTTGGGGACTAAATCCATCTTTAACACTGCGAAACATAATTATTCCTGGAGTTCTGTTATTCTTAGCTTTGATAAGAATAGCCTTTCATGCCTCTGATGTGTTCAGGTGTCTGAAAATGCAATTATAATTTCACCATTTTTTTTTTCTTTAAATTATATCTTACTAAAAGTTTGAGCAGAATTATACTAGGAATTCAAAATAAGTCATAATTGCCAGGCGTGGTGGCTCACGCCTATAATCCCAGCACTCGGGAGGCTGAGGCAGGAGGATTGGTGTGAGTTCGAGACCAGCCTGGGCTACAAAAGTGAGCTCAAGGCCAGCCTGAACTGCCTAGCCGAGACCCTGTCTCAAAAAACGACAAAAAAAAAAAAAAAAAAAAAAAAAAAAAAAAAAAAAAAAAAAAAAAAAAAAAAAAAAAAAAAAAAAAAAAAAAAAAAAAAAAAAAAAGTCATAATTAACAGTACACTCACTATTTTGAAAAACTATGAAAAATATAGCCAGAGAATTTGTATTAAACAATCTCTGGTCATCTTTCTGTTTTGGTAGAAAATTGTACCAGGAAGTGAATGGGCTCACATGAAGGACACTAGATAGAGGGAAGAAAGAGAAGAAAAGATGAGAATTACACTGGAGACCAGCAAGATAGTTCTAAAGCATCTGCCTAGGCAAGCTTAGGCAAGCGCAGGGACCGTAGTTCGAACCCTGGCATCACTTGCAGTGCCAGTCCCACCTATAAGGTGAACTGTACCAACCCCCACAAAAAAATTAAGTTACATTATCCGTCTGAACCCATTGTACACAGTAAATGTAATTCAGACATGTACTAATAAAAATGCAAATACTGAAAGAGATATTGGACATAGAATTTTTGCTAGTCCTATTTCTTGCTAGTCAACTATCAGGCATAAAATAATTAAACACAGCAATACAATTTTTCTTAGTCTAAGAAACTGTACAACCTACATTGGAATTCGTACCTATCAATGAAAATATCTCAGTATATGTTTTTGAAGAATGTTGCAATATCTTAGAGCTAACTTATCTTTTGCAAAGTCATGTTTATTTTTGTTTGTTGGTGCCATTGTGGGCCTTTATGGTGTAATGTGTCACATGCAACTAAAATAAGACTTTGAGCTATGAGCTTTTTCATTTGCTTCTTTATTATTCAACTTCTAATATTTTTGTATCTCTTTGATATGCTTGCAAATATTTTGTATTGAGACTATGCTTTCAGTGAAATCAAGTGAAAAGACTCTAACCTTATAGGTAAGGTGTTTTATGCGTGCCAGGAAGAGCCAGGCAGCTGGGGAATACAGGAAACTATGACCATTAGATCTACAATAATGACCCATAAATGTGTCATTTATGTGTCTATTAAAGAGCTACCAGCCTATTTGTATCTTCTTATCTACTGATGTGCCATTTATTTTGTAAATTTTGATATAAACATGCCAAGTCAACAATTTATTATATTTCTCTTAATAATGTTAGAAATTACAAATGGATGTTATTGCTAGCATTCACTAATACTATCTCTTTGCATCTACTTCTATGAACATAAAACCCTAATCTAATTAAATTATGTTTATTGGCTAAGATCTGAAAATGTAGCATACATTACCTTTAAAATAGAGAGGGAAATGGAGTGCTCAGATTTATTAAGTTTTCAATTTAAAACAAGTTGAGAGTTGAAACAGGACACACACGGCACTGAGTCCAGTGTGCTAGTTACTTTTCCTCCTAGGTAAATTTCAGTCAAGTCTACACTGAGTATTTATAGCTTGCTATAACTTCATAGGGCTACTAATAGTGAAACAATTACTATCTAATCTCATTAAAACCTTTTATAAAGAAAAACATATTTTCTTGTTCTTATATTAATTCATTCATCATTATTGTCTTTGGGAAGAATACTCTCAATTATTCTTCTCGGGAAAATATAATCAGATAGTAGATTACCTGAGAAAAACAATGCACATGAAGAAAACTATATTTTGTTTTGTGTTTTCAGAGGTCTCAAGACAGGGCTGATAGATGCTTTTGCGGAGGGCCTGAGGCTGGGAGGAACCTCAGGGAGGAAAATTGTGATGCAGAAAAGCTGCTTACTATGTGGTGGTCAGGAAGCATGAAATGAAGAAAAGAATCAGAAAGAGCAAAGAGGAAGAGCCTGCAAAGAAAGACATGCTTGCCCAGCTGGGGGAAGCACTTCCTAAGAGCCCCTTCACTTGTGAAGTCCTTGATGACCTTTGTGTTCCCACAGGCTCATCATTTCTCTGGATGTTTCTTTTATCTCTCTCCTCTGCTCTGCTCTGCTCTGCTCTGCTCTGCTCTGCTCTGCTCTGCTCTGCTCTGCTCTGCTCTGCTCGTCTCATCTCTTCTCTCTCTCTTCTTCTTTCTCTTTTTTTCTATATTTTGTACAGAGTCTACAGGGTCTCACTACACAGAATGAATTTGTAGTGATTCTCCTGTTTTCAGCCTCCCTAGTACTGGGATTACAGGTGTGCACCACCGTGCCCAGTCTCAATCACCATCTTGTGCACGCCTGTGGTGTAGTGTGGCAAGGCATGCTGGGGACTGAGCCCTGGCTGCTGCGCTCTGCCTAAGCAGGCACTTTAGCCCACTGAGCTATTAGGCCAGCCCTCTCTGGATGTTTGTTTTTCTAGTGAAGTTAGTAGTCAAGATTAATGGCCATAGGAGTTTATCATGGGATACAGAGTTTGTTAGAGAAATATTTAAAGGGAGGAAGACAATCATAGCCAAAGATAATAATGCTAGAACAAAGCCCTGTTTAGGGAAGGAAGAACTGAGGCACTGAGTTATATGACATGTATGGAAATCTTTGGATTGGATCCTATAAAGTGATATAGGAAAAAATCCTTAGGATATCTAACAAATAAGTTAAAAGATCAGAGCACTTGAAGCACGGTTATAAATGAGCTTGATAGTTGGGATCTTGATTTTGTATGGTCTTCTTGGTCATTGTAAAGAGTGTGACTATTGCCTCAAGAAAGAAATGCTACTGGAAAATTTTTAATAACATCTTATTGTTTCTGTAAGCATCACTGTGCTTTCTAAATGAGGTTTGAACTGGAGTACAATAAATTTCGAGCAAGAGAATTAAGAATTTTAGAAAAGATCATTAAATTTTAGGTTAGAGGATTATTTGTAGAAATGGTCATAAATGATCAGATTCTTGGTTGTGTTATAGTACCAAGTGCACATCATCTTACTGAATGTCCAGTGTTAGAGAAAGCAACACATCAAGGAGGACACCAAAATCTCTTGGTCCCGAGGAAACGGAGTACTCCATGCTGGGTTCCAGAGAAATGGTTCAGAGTGACTATCTGAGCCAGACCTCTGGAGTTCAATTTTGTATACATTAGATTTATAATGCCAGTTAGAAATGCCAGTGGAGTAGATAATTAGTTATATTCATAACTTTGAAAATCATGAACAAGGTTCAAAGAAATGTAATCCTTTATATTCTGCTGTGTACGTCTTATTTGTAGTCATTATAGCAGATATGAACATCAAAGCAGTGAGCCCAGGAAATAAAGAGAATACAGAAACCATAGGAACAATATTTACAGAAAAGAGAGATGAGGGAAACGCAATGGAAGAGAGTCAGTGGTGTGCTTAGTAGTGATGTGGTGGGTACTGACCGCACATGTGCCATAAGTTTTGTTTGATGAGAAAACATCAGCCCTGTTACATGGTTTTATTACGTGGGTTGTATTTTACAGAAAGAAAGGTTGGTGTCCTGTAGGATGGAAGATTTTATTTACTGAGAATGAAAACTAGTAGAATGAAATAAAGGTCTAAGAAATGACATTTCTGAATAATTGTTTAGGACCATTGAGGATGACTGACCAATGACAATATTGTAACACTGGTAGTTGGCAGCAAGATCCTCTGAAAAGTTGGTAACAGTGGCTGGGGAGATGCCGAGGCAGTCTAAGCACCTTCCTGGCAAGCACACAGACCCGGTGTAATCCTTGGTACCACATGCTGTGCCAGCCCTGTGCCCACCCGGCCACCAAAACCAAGCATGGTGGTGCTCACCTGTAATTGCAGTGCTGAGTAGGCGGAGATAGGAGTATCTCTATGAGTCTGAGCTGCATTGTGAGACCCTGCACCAAGTAAATAAGTAAAAGATTTTTTTTTTAAGTAGGTAACAATGGATTTTGAATAATACCTACACATCATGTTTCCTATGCACTAGGTGAGGGTAGAGACATAAATGACTAAGAATTAATTTATCTGATGGTTTTGATCAATAAATTAATATAAGAAAGTGGCTTCTTTTTATTTCCTGTGCATGACCATGTGATTTGTTGTAGTCAGTGAACACAGAATACATTATCACTTTTGGCAAATGCAATTATAAGCAATTTTGTATGTTCTTTTTCCTTAATGCAGTAAAACCTGATATGCTGTGTTCAAAAGCAGTTACAGCAGGATGAAATGGCCTGCAATATTCCACCACTTCAAGGAGAAACTATCCTTGCAGAATATTGGAAGGAGGCAGATTTACTAGAACTTGAGAGGAGTGAGTGGACTGGGGATTTAGCTCAGTGGTTTAAGCGCCTGCCTGGCAAGCACAGGATCCCAATTGCAATGCCTGGAACTACAAATAACAAGAACAACAAGCTAACTTATTAGGGGCTGGGGAGATAGCTCAGTAGAATAAGTGCTTGCCTGGGAAGTACAGAGTCCTGAGTTCAATCCCTGGTAAGAAAGAAAGGAAGGAAGGAAGGAAGGAAGGTGTGATAAGCCAGTCAGACTGTGTTTTCTTGCCATTCCAAACTCTATAGTTTATTCTGCCCCCAAAAAGGTATGATCATGCTGATCAGTGGCTGAGAGAAAAGAAAAGGCAGCAAGAAGATCCATCTCTGAAATACCATCTATGCGAAAGTGTGATCACAAAGATTAGGAAGGTGTAAATGATGGAGAAGGTAGCACTGGCTAGCAGGCAAGGTGATCGAAGAATTGGGTTCAGGAACTGGATACACGGACAGCTGGATTAGTATGCACATTTTCTCTTATTTGGAAAGAATAATCCAAGCCTCTGTTTCATTTGCCTGTGAACAAAAAGAATAACTGTTCTGGAAAATAAAATCTATTTTAAAATGTACTTGGCTTACTTCCACTTATCAAAGTGCATATTCATTATATTTTAAATTAAAAAGTCCTTGCTATAAATTTTGAGGGTTAATTATTCATTTTTACTGAAACTTAGAGAATATAAGTAATATACTCTGCTTTATCTCATATTCCTAAGCTGTGACATAATAAGGACTTAATTAAAAAAGTCAGCCTGCATTGAAAAATTTATGTTCAAATTACTAATTGCTTTTGCCAAAATGTGTTCTACCCGCATGAATCTTTGTCAAGATTTACTTTACAAATTTATAGCTAACTAACTATAGCTATATGAAGTTTGTAAAATTAGACTACTCACATATGCACATATGTATACATGACTACTAGATTTACTTATATGCAGTCCTAGAGATATACACCCACCCACCTGTGGTGATGGAGAACTGATGAGGAGATGGTTGAGGAAGGAGTGCATGGGGGGCTTGCAAAGGAGGGTGAGGAAAAGGCTGCCGGCAATGAGTCATTTCATTGTCCTCGTGACCATGATCACTTCAGGCAGTCTCAGACGTGCTTTGGTGTGTGGCAGTAAAATTCCAGTTTCTGTTTGTCTTCCCATGGTGCTCTGGGTGTCTCATCATCTTTGCATATTCATAACTTTTTGTTCCTTGAAATTTTTTCCTTTCATGAAAACCATAAGTCATTAAATGAGGACTAATTCCAAAGATCTTATTTTGCATTGGGTATATAGCTCAGCAGCACAGCACCTCCCTGGAAAGCACAAGGTCATACTCTGAGGCATTGGATACTGGATTTTAGCTATCATTTTAGTTAACAAAACAAAACAGAACAGAATTCAATTGGTAAAGGGAAAAATTGTGTTACAGGTGAAATAGCTACTATAAATACTTTATGTAAGCAGAAGCATATATATGAGTATGCTTCTGAAATCTTACTATTTTTCATAAATTATAATACTTTAGTATAACCTTTTCAATTCTTAGAGGGTGCTTTGTGTCTCAACTGAACTAATGTTACCTATGTGACAATAATGTAGACTTAATTTACAATGTAACTCACCTGGCTACACTCCCATAAAGTGATATTTATAGAGAGCATGGAAGTAGAGAGCAAAGATATAACACTTTTTGTGTTGGGTAAGTTTATCTTCCTAGCCATTTTCCTGTTGTGTCAAGTGAATGCGGTTTGACTGGAACTTACACACCTACACCTGGCAGCTGGATTGCCTCATTATGGGCTGTATGCATCACAAGGTTTAGGAGCTACTGTGTGGTTACTAAATTCCGAAATCGGTGGGACTGATTATACCTAATGTGATCTTGATTGATTATGATGTAGAAGAATAATCTCTTGATTTTTGAATCACATTAATTTGGTTCAATAAGGCTTTATGTAGTCAACTTTGAAAAGAAGCCCTGCGGGTATGGCTTATGTCCTTGCTCTCATCATGTTAAATACCTTTGCATTGAAACTGTTATTGTTTCACTCTCGGCTTGCAATCACAGGTTGATGATCTTATTAGAGGATCAAAAAATGCATATAAAATATGCCCTCCAGGGTGAATAGGAAACTCTTCTTGAGCAATTAATTTCAAACTCTTCTCTGTCAGTAAAGCAAGAATTTTTGGGGAAAAAAATTGACATAATATTATTAATGCTTTGAACCACACACTGTGACAAGAGAAACTTAGAAGTGATTAAAGAATCTACTTCTTTGCTTAAAAATCTAAGCAGGTGTGGGAGAAATGATAAAATATTTGAGATATTTTACTCTCAGTCAAAGAACCCCAAGTATGGGTGGGATACTTCTTGGTTAGTTTCTCAGAATCTTCTCTTGGAGCTCCAGGGTTTGAATACAGTTCGCTGAAAAGCAAAAAAAAAAAAAAAAAAAAAAAAAAAAAAAAAAAAAAAAAAAAAAAAAAAAAAAAAAAAAAAAAAAAAAAAAAAATTAAGAATACAAGAAATTAGGGCAGGGAAATAGCTCAGTGATATAAGCACCTGCCTGGTAAGTGAGATGAGATCCTAAGTTTCATCCCTGGTACTAAAACAAGACAGCAAAACAAACAAACAGACAAACAAAAGACCCTGCCTGGGTGCATATACCAGAATTCAGGGGCAGAATATTGAAAGATTCTTATATAATTTAAGTTTGTAAAATGGAAAATTTTAATGTAAGTACTCATGTGGGATTTTAAATTTTAATTTATTTTTAATAAACTCAAGTTGCACTGCCATACAACAAATTTTCTTGTGCTGTGGACCATTGGTGTCATAGGGTACTGCCCAATATGCAAGATACTTTGCTTTATTAAAATAATTAGAATTTGAGAAATTCTGGAAGTTTAGCAGATAGATATGAATAAAACAGTTGCAAACTAGAAGAAAGGCCTGGTTCTCTCTCTCTCTCTCTCTCTCTCTCCCTCTCTCTCCCTCCTTTCTCCTTTTTTTTGGTGATACCAGGGATTGAACTCAGGTCCTCGCACTACCAGGCAAGCACTTATTCCACTGAGCTATGTCCCCAGCTTGATAGTAGTGAAGTTGTCTCAAGCTGAAGGAAACAAAAGGATGCATAGCGCTTGATATCAGCTTATGAAAATTATAACATCACTAATACAACATTAATTGAAGTAGAAAAATAAAATAATTACAGTTGCAGCTATGATATTTTATACATTCAGTATGTATCAGATGTTAGGGTGCTTAAGTGTTCTTCCACTTTAATTAGTGAATTAATAGTATTTCCTCCAGTGCTAAGAGAAGAAAATAAGGACTTCATATATTGACTCACTGGCCAACACCGAGAAGGTGTAGTTTCCTATTATAGACCAGGTTGATGGGCAGCAGGGAGCAGTGCTGTTGTCCATAGCCACTATCAAGAAGTCAGTAAGGAAATGAGCCCATGAGAGATGTGGGATCTGAATCTGGTTAGCCACAGAACTTATAGTCTGAAAACATGGCAGTGTCTTCATATCACCAGGGATTTTGTCCCAGTAGGGAGTTAAATGTGTTAAACACACTCACTGAATATCCTGAGCCCATTTAGTAGTATAAATAATGCTCACCATACTGAGAATTGTATACATAAATAGACCTACAATTCACTCTTTGGACTCATTCTGTCCAAACTTGACAAGAATGTATTTATTCTGAATTACACAGTGAATGTTTTAACTGAGATTTTGACCCAAATCAATTTGATTTCAGAGCCAATTTAGTTCCCATTGCATATTTTAAATATATTTGTAGTGACAAACATGATAGTAAGGCACGAAGGCACCCATAACCCTCCAAAGTTCAGTATCATTTGAATGAGACAGCAGCAGTGATAAAAAGTAGAAATTTAAAAAGGGATTACTTTATGGAAAACACTTCTATGTGTGAAGGAAAAAGTATCTACTCCTCTGAGGATTAAACAATTTGAATAGCAAAATGCGTAGTGAGTCACTTAGTACACAGATGAGTAGATACAGTATTACTGTGGGTCCTGAACACTTCTGTCTGCAGACAGTTTGTTGTACAAACAAAATCTTGCACAAGATTTTGCTTTCAATCACAAAATCTGCACTGGGTGACAATCATGGCAAGTGGCCTCTTTACTGTTGAACACAGACCCAACCATCCTCCCTCAATGTGAAAAGCAAATTATGTCGCTAAACCATGGACTCGCTGTACATCCTTTCAATAGAATCAGATAATCCTTTTGGAATGTAAATTTTAAATTTGCAATTTTCAGAAATATGTGGTTATGCAGTTGTTTTATATCCCCACTCTTTGTATCAGGCACACTGAAATTGTGCTCTTAGTGTTCTATGGTAGATTTTAGTGAATAGGAAAGAACTGTAGGCTTTAATTAGAATTCTGAGTTCATCTTTAGAATCATTCAGGGTCAGCGAGATAGCTCAGTGGACTAAGCACCTGCTTTGACAAGCTCAGAATCCAGGGTTTCATACCCAGCACCACATGTTATGCTGGCCCCACCCCTGGGAGTGCTGAGCTGGACACTGAGTCCAGATGTGGTGGCACATGCCTGTAATCCCAGCACTGGGGAGGCTGAAAATAGGAAGATCACTATGAGCCTGGGCTGTGTACTGAGACCCTATCTGATCCTTGGCCTCTTCCTCTCTAGCTCCTTCTCTCTTTGCTTCCTGGCTGCCATGAGGAAAAGGGCTTTGTTCCAGGGAAGCTTCCACTGTGATATCCTGTCTTTCCTCAGACAAGTAGTGTAACCAGCTGACAATAAATCTTAGTTTTCTTAGGTATTCTGTCATGGCAGAGAGAAGCTGACTAGTGCATGCACTGTACAATATTAACATCTCTTGTTACCACAGTAACAGTTACATTTGTGACACTGTATAGGAAAGCCTACGGGAATCACACAGCCCTACGTATTTTTTGTTTGTTGGCTTCTCTTGTAACAAGTCTAGTCTAAGAACTGCTTCTTCTCAACTGGCAAAAAGCAAAGCACTGAACTAACAATGACACAGACTGTTATTCTAGACACTGAGGGCAGATAGTAAGTGTTTATTTTTTATTTTATTTTATTTTATTGCTGCACTGGGGTTCGAACTGATGACCTTACAGTTGTCAGGCAGGCACTTGTGCCACAGAGCTATCTTCCTAGTCCCATGTTTATTGTTTTGTTACCTATATGTTGTAAACAAGATAGATGGTATCCTATATATAATTTATGTCTGTTTGGTTATACTTCAAGATTTTCAAGATCTGAATTCATTCATAGTACTTTTTAATAGCTCCTTCTGAAATTAGCATATTTCATATACCTAGACGAAGTTTTAGCAGATAATGGAATGCTCAGTGTTGATAAGTGTGCCATGCACTCTGAAACACGTTTAAATCAAGCTTATAGGTTCCCGCGACTAACTTCCTGTTCCAGCCCAGCCCAAACCCCACCGCTGGGAGCTGAGCCTGCGCACCCGCCGCGGGTAAGCCCCTGCGCCCCTCTGCCCCGCCTCTGTGTTCCCGCGACTAACTTCCTGTTCCAGCCCAGCCCAAACCCCACCGCTGGGAGCTGAGCCCGCGCACCGACTGGGTCAGGATCCTTGGCCTGCCTTCCCTTTCCCCGCCCCCCCC
>PVJA010020699.1:0-36550 GCA_004027025.1 Myocastor coypus | reverse complement strand
AAAAAAAAAACTCAAACAATATAGGGTTATGTTTGATTTGGTGTTAAGAATGTTGTAAGAAAAGGTATGCTGGAGCCTAACCCTGTATTCTCCTGGGATAAATGGTTGGGTATGAAAAAAATATAGTTTTTACAGTGAATATATAAAACATAATTACAGCCAGTGAATCTAGAGAACCAACTAAATATATTTGGGGAGTATGACTTTTATAATTGCTTTACATTCAAACTTTGTGTATGACTCACAAACATCGTACATCTGGATATTTTCCAATTTAACCTGAGAATGTTCATAGTTTTAAAACAAAATATATGTTTCATATATATATATATAATTTTATTTTTGTGCTTTGTGCTGAATTGCTCAAATTCTTTTAAATTCTTTATTTTTACCCTTTACGCTTATGTATCCATTTCATTCCACTTGTGGATATATCACCTTGACATTTTTAACATGTGTGTCTACACAACAAAGTCTAAGACTAAGTTAATCCTCTCAACACACACAAGGATGTCAGTGTATCTTCCTTTGAAAAGTTTGATTCATTGTTTCATATGTACGAAGGTCTAGCTTAGTCCCTAAGATTGAATGGTCTCTCGAAACTTTGAAAATAGAGTAGACTTTCCAAACTTTGGCCTATGTCTTAACCAGCAATTCTGAAGCAGGAAATGAAGTTTAGAGATGGGATTGAGGTGCTATCTTCTTAACCTGTCCCTCTCCCTGAACATGTCGGACTGGTGCTCACTGAAGAGTTCTTTGCAGTATCCCATCAGGGAATTAATGAGCAGGTGAGCCTCTTATCTTTCCTCTAAATCCAGCATAATGCCAAGGCCCTTCCATGGTTTTCCCACCAACCAATGTCCATGATGAGTAGGCATCGCAATCTCTGAATGTGTTTGGCTTTTTCTAAAATATGAGACAATAAAAAAGAGGAAGACATCAATAGTTGGAAGTCACAGTGATCTCAATTTCAGACAATATCACTATTTAGAAAATGACTGATCATTCTTATCAAGTATGGAGCTTCTCTCTGTCTCTCTGTCTCTCTGTCTCTCTCTCCCCCCACCCCGTCTGTGGATATGGGTGAAATTGGCTCTTCATGCCCTGATATATCCAATCTAGAGCTTTAGCTCAAACTCAGCTCCTTTCCCAAAACAGTTCTCAGCAGTCAGTATCTTTTGGGCCAGGCCTCAGGATGACTGCTCCTCTGAAGTTCATGTGTAGATTCATTGTCTATATTTTGGAGATTAGCAGACAAAAGACCAGGGAGGTTCCAAGCCCAAGACATAGGAGGACATTAACAGCTCTTTAGTTCCAAGTTTCAGTCCCTGTTCCTATGGTCCTTCCTTTCTAGACCAGGACTTTGCTCTGTAGGGAATCACACAGTCCTCTGGGTGTTAGAAAACTGCACCAAGCTGTGACTGCTCTCTCCTGTTTGTTCAGTGCTGTGAGGTGGTATTCAGGAATCTGTAGGCTTATCAAGCTCCTGGAAGGAAGTGAAGATACTGGATTAAGGGGGATCTGAGAGTCAAAGATCACTGACAATGGAAAGGAGCTACATATTTTGCTAAGCCCAAATATCACCCTCTTGGGTTTCCCAAACTTCTAATTTCATCTCTGCCCTGATGCTTACAGGCTCTCTTATTGACAGGAAGGGCAGTGAAATGAAGCTGGGAGAAGATGCTTCGTCCTTCCATCTCTCCTGAAGCTGCAGGAGACAGAAACCACTGCCCTTATTACTAACGCAGGCAGAATTTTCTTTGCAGAATGCCTTAGAGAGAAAGAGAAGTCGCCAGGGTGAGAGGCCTACTCAGAGCCCAGAGCAACAGATGGGTTTGTGGGGGGGGCAGATGCTTTGTGCTGAGATCATTCCCATCTGGCAGAAGACAGGCAGACACTTGCAGGGCCACCCAAGCCCCTGGACACTCCAGCCACCTTCATTTCTTCTCTCTTGCTCTTCACTTGCCACGTGTCACCTCTATGGGCAGTGACTAGGGTCCATGCTGGTCTCAGGATGATACCACCCAAGAGAATGTCGGGTCCCAGGAATTCTAATATCCTTGTTGAGCTGAAACATCTTGAGGCTCTGGCCATTCCTAGGACTTCTTCTGGACAGCAGGGCTAGGCTAGAGGCACAGATCCCTGGCTGGCTTCCTGCCCACCTCCTGGTTCATGTTCATGGGACTCTCAGACTTAATGGAACCTAGGTGTGTGCCTATCCAGGAAGCAGGGCAGGCGGGGGCTTAGGGGGGAAATATTCCAGAATCCAGAAACCTTGAGGGGCATCAGGAAAAACGTCATGCTCCAAGGGCTTGGAATGCAGGTATGGGTAGCTTTCCAGGGCAGACAGGAATTCCAACATGCCTCCTTGGTTTAGAACTCACCCTTTTTTTCTTTTTCTTTTTTGTTTGTTTTTTTTTTAGGTCTGAAATCCATGAGGGAATGGCTTGAGAAGTTAATAACCTGTTACCATTCTAGGGAATTACATTTGATGTTGTTTACAGCTATTTGGCTTCTGAAAATAAATACACCAAGACTGGGAGCCAGTTCTTCTTTACACTACTTATTGAAAGTAGATCATCCAATAATAAACAAATGTCATTAATCTGAAATCCACATGGGGAGAATTTTAGTTTTAAAAAATTAATTGTACTTGTGGAGCTTATTATTTCAAAAAGCTAGAACCTTAAAAAAAAAGTGCAGTAATACAATATACTTTGCATCATGGGTACCAAATTCATTTTGTGTGGGGAAAAACAAATTAACTGTGAAATGTAACTGGGAAAAGTGATGGTGATTACAAGGAGCTTATAATTAGGGCAGCTCAGATGTACACTGGATTCCTCTTTGCTCTTACCAAATCTAAGCACTCGTGAATAGGTTGGTTTTAATTAGCATGCTGGTGCTGGTCATTGCTTCCATTAATAACTCTTAAGCCTCAGGACTGGATAGAAGAGCTGGCAGACTCTGGTTCCCACCCCTTTTAAGCATTTGAATAGTAGTTTTCCAAATACCAGGGCTGTCTGTTTGGGGGAGAATTCATCCGAGGTGGTCATTTCTCAATGCACTAATTCCCGATTCTGTCTGAAGTGAGGTCCTCTACTGGCTTTCATTGGCTGCAATGTATTCATTTGACATTAATTAGAGACACTCCTCTTAAATGTGAGAGTGCTAGGAACTCAGAGATTTGTCCTTTCCCTTTTTGTTATGATTTAGCAGGGGAGGTGATATTTGAAGATTATTTAAAAAATTAAATGGTTCCAAGTTACCTAAGAATCACGCATGCACATGGAAATTGATGACAGAAGGTGATAAGAGCCCCGAAAGAGGCACAGTGGCTTCCCCGGAATGACAGAGCAAAAAGGAGGATTGAGGGTTAGGTTCTAGTGGATAAATGGGGGTCCACCAGGGAAGAAAGGAGAAGTGGCTGAGTCAGGAGAGAACATGGAGCGCCGAGACCCCAGAGCGAGGCCCAGCGCGGTGGAGGAGCCCTCAGCAGCAGGGGGCGCGGATTTGTCACCGGCACACCTTGGTAACCCTCTACTCCCACCGCCATCTCTCCTCATTTCAAGCTGTGAGACCAGAGGACCAGAGATCCCAGGGTGCTCTTCCCACCTTTCCCCTCCCTTTCCCTCATCCACATTCCTCCCTACTGCGGCCATTATGAAACCTGAGTTATGAGTCACCCTTTGCCCTTGCGCTAAAGCCCAGGCTCGTGAGATCCACAGAGGGGCTGCCGAGCACCAGCCCTCATGGCTGCCCCTGGCTTCTACTCCTAGGTGCTCTGACTGCATCATTTTCCTCCGGGTGCGCACCCCTATCCTCTGGGTTTCTTCTTGGAGCACTGGCGCTTGCTCACTGCTGCCCTGCCTGGCCTGCTCCTTGCTCTGAAGCCTCCTACTGTTCCATTCCCCCGCCCCTTTTCATCGGAGTCTTTTCTCATTTCATAGCCCATATACTGTGTGTAACTACTAATTTCATTTGCTATGGGTGTGTTATTTGT
This sequence comes from Myocastor coypus, assembly GCA_004027025.1. Lineage (NCBI taxonomy): Eukaryota > Metazoa > Chordata > Mammalia > Rodentia > Myocastoridae > Myocastor > Myocastor coypus. The sequence continues at coordinate 32,547 of PVJA010020699.1, read as the reverse complement.
GTGTCTTCCTCATCAGAAGGCAAACCCCATAGAAGGAGGACCAATACGATTGCTCACAGCTGGGTTTCAGGACCAGCACAAGAATAGGATGAGAACTTCCCGGGTTTTTCTAGCTTCTTGAGAAAAGAAAAAGAAAAGGAAAAAAAAAAAAAAAAGGATTACAGGTCCAGATTCCAAAGCCTTCAACCCCAGTCTGTGAACAATAGGAAGCCCAGGGAGATTTAACCAGGCCAGCAGTGTTATGGGGCTGCCTGACACAGAAAATTAAGTTTAAAATATTTTCAGCAATTTTACTCGTTCTGCAGCTTTGCTGGCGTCCCTCCGTGGCGATGTGATGAGGAGAGCAGAAACGATTTTCATTTCTCTAGTAAAACGTAAACCTATTCCTGCAGGGCCTTGCATGCACAAAATGAAAACGGAACCGACTGGCCCCGTCCGGGGAGGCTGGAGTGTTGGTTAGCGGGAGGGGTGACCAGTCATTGACAGCAGAGGGGCCTCTGGTTTGCCATTTGAAGGAGACATAAACTGCTGGCTGGCTCTGGCAGAATACCGGGCTGAGCTGCAGAAAACTGTAAAATATCCCGGTTGCCATATAAATATAGAATGAAAGTTGATTAACCAATTTTATGTTGTTATCCGAGCCTTCAATCCGTTTGCACTTGAATTAAAAAGACAGAAATGGAGTTTTGGCTGGACAGGCATTATTCAGCAGGCAACGTAGGTTATATCAGAGAAAAGATGTTTAAATTCCTGTCTCACCTGCCTGGCAAGGCACTTTCCATGATGTCACTCTACTTCATTTCTCTGGAATACGTGCGACGGTTTAATGCTAGGCCCGGGACGGGCAGTGTTGAGGAAACGAATCTCCTGCAGCGATTGGGGCCACAGGAGCTTTGCCACCAAGGATGTGCTTCCTTAATTTTATTTCCTTATTTATTAAAAAACATTTTTTTTTGGCTCACAATTTTTCAACCCTATGGTAGTATCATGCTATGTTTTCATTTTCAGCACAGTGTTCAATAAAATTATATGAAACGTGCAATGCTTTATTATGAAATAGGCTTTGTGCTAGATAATTCTGCCCAACTATAGGCTAATGGAAGTGCTCTGGGGGTGTTTAAGGGAGGCTGGCTGAATCTATAACAGTTAGTAGGTTAACAGGCAGGCACAGCGTTACTAGAAAGGTTTTTCAGGATGATATTTGTTGTGTCAAGTCAAAGCATGACCAAGAAGTATGTAATTTTTAGGGCTGGTGATATAGCTTAGCAGACTAAGTGCTTGCTTAGGTAAGTGTGGGGGATCAGGGTTCAATCCCTGGCCCTGTCTGTCACACCTGCCCTGCCCCTAGGCGCTCTGAGCCCATGATGGAGTTTGGGTGGTGGCGCACTCCCAGCACTAGGGAGGCAGAAATGAGGAGGATCACTATGAGCTTAAGCTGTGCAGTGAGACCCTAGACACACACACACACACACACACACACACACACACACACACACACAGACACACACACACATACACAAAGTACATAATTTATATTGCCTCTCTGCTGATATATTGATGGTGTAGTTCATACCAGTTAATATATACGGGTGCTCTTTGTCTAATGATCATCGTGTGTTGTTCAATGCATAGTAAATGGAGATATTGTGTTAAAAATGCATTTAATGTAATTAACCCACTAAGTATTCTTCAAAGAGCATAAAATATAATTTAAAAAATTAATTGGAAATGATAAAGAATTTCAATAAACAAAGTGATAGGAATTTGACTGTGGCTGTATTATTGCACATTGCTGCCTTCAGAGTTGGAAGGGGAAAGATACGTTTCTTTTTTTCTTTTTCTTTTTTTTTTTTTTTTTTACAGGACCGGGGTTCAAACTCACAACCTTGCACTTGCCAGGCAGGCACTTGTGCCATGGAGCTATCTCCCCAGCCCCAGGAAGGATACATTTCTTAAGCAGACTTTTCACTGGACTCGATGTATCCTTTAAGGCCACCCTGGTCCATCTCTGCCCTGCTGCCCTGCCACCAAGACCTCCTACCTACTGGCCCTAGAAAAGTTCTCCTTGTGCACATCTAAAGGTACTACTAACCTGCTGCAAAGCTCTCCATTGGCTCTGCCTTCAGGATACAGAGTAACTCTTGGGTGTTGATCAAGGTCTCTGACTAGCTACACCCACCTACCTTTCTCAAATAGCCACCTTGCTTTTCCAGCGTCCTCCCCTGCCAACATGCTGAGCCCTGCTGCATTTCCCAGGTTTATCTGTCTGAACACCTATTAGTGCTTTCATGTCGTCCTGCATTGCTCCTGCCAGGAATTGTCGGCATTCTTTCTTCCCCCTTCCCCTAGTTCTCACCACGATCACTTCCTGTTCAAATTCCATTCATCCTTTCAAGCAGGTTTGGTAGGAGGCATGGAGGACTCATGGGCCCTGGGAGACTACACGGAGCAGCATCCCCTCCCTGAGATCAAGAGACATAGGAGCAGGTGGTGGCTCACAAAGGGTCCCATTTGCTGGGTGAAACTAAAGAGGTGTGTGCTCAGTTAGAGAATAAGACCACAATTTTAGATGATAGCAGTGTCCCTGCTGATTAGATTTCTGTTCTGTAGTTTTTCTCCCATATATGACCTGGCATCTATTCCTCAACTCTCAATTCATCTCTTATGACCTTTACCTCTGGATTTGGATTCTCCAGAACTATTCTCCCTGGCCCCTTCCATAATATTTTTTCACTAGGCACTAGTGTAAGCTCTTTCCTCAGCCTAATGAGGGGACTCACCTTATGTAAGCATATCACTCTCTATTGCTCCCCAGGTGCACCCCAAGCCGATTATTTTAAGCTTCAGAACTCTACATATCCTGATTTGCTTTTGGCCTGTGCCTTGCAGGATTGCTATATTCAGGCCCTGTGTACCAGTTGCTTTTCTTTGACATGCAATGACCTTATATCTCTCTGTGAGAGCGGCCTTCTGTTGTTCTTTAGTAGTTCTCATGGGGCTGGGAGAAGCCTTCGAATTTAGATTTCCTAATCAGGGCTGAGTTCAGTGCCCCGCAGTCCTGACAGATCTGTGAGCTTGGGCATATCACATAACCCCACCAAACCTTACGTTAATCCTGTGAGACGAATGTTAGGACCCTTCCATCCATGAGGCTTCATGAAAATTCTGGGTGAGCGTAACTGGCAAACTTCTATCCAAGTGGCCTGCTAATGGGAGTGGTCCTGCATCATTCCCTAACAGACTTTGGGGACCCTTAAGAAAGTCATCGCTGGTGCCTGAGAAGCAAGCATGGAGCTCTAGGAGCTCCAGGGTTGGTTTCTCCTTTTTCCCTCCCCTGGAGTAAATAGGCCCAGTACCCATAGGGTGAAAGGTCCTTCTAGGTAGTCGCAGCATTGCTATGTGAGCTGCTGCTCCAGAGATGAATTTTGCTAGTCCCAGGGCTCTCACTCTGTCCAGTCTTATTACAACTTGTGGTTCCAGCTTTAGAATTTCTAACAACACTGCCCAGGGAATTGTCACTTAGCGAATCCCTGAGCTGAGACAATTTTACAACACTGAGCAAGGGAGGTGGAAATCCCTGGGGAGCACAGGAACAATTTCTTCAGTCTTTGCAAGAAGAGCTCTGGGCAAGAGGCCTTTGGTGACCCCAGTGCACAGGGGCCTCCGCTGGCAATCAAAAGACCGGATCCTAGTGCCATTACAAAGTGACCTCTGAAGGGTCTTTTCCCTCCTAATGCCTCACTTTCCTTGATTAAAAACAAAAGCACTGGATTTAGAGACCTCTAAGATTTGTTGGAGTGGTTATACTGTGTGATTCTAATTTGTGAAGAAATGTTCCTGCAGAATACTGCTCTACCTGTGTCACCTTGTGGTGACGCTGATGTAAGAAGCCATTGAGACAGTCCGGTGCTACAACCAGCACATATGCCAGGGCACTCAGTACCTGCCATGCCCGGAAAATATTTGGTCATAGAAAACCGAAACATATCGGGGATACTTTCTCTTTTGCCTGTCTCTGCTGTGTGTTTTGCTTGCGTTGTTGCGCAAGCTCCTTCCTGCCTAAATTTAGCTATTTCCCTAGCATCAGGGTCCAAGGAATTTCTAGAGTCTGGTAACAGGATGCTTGACGAGAGTGGGTGGTGTCTTAGTCACCTTTCTCAGCACTGGGACAAAATACATGGCACCCACAGATGAAAGAAAGAGTGAGTTATGTTGGTTTTCTCTTTGTAGAGGTTTCAGTCCACAGGTGGCTGGATCCAAGGCAGGAGAGCACGGCAGAAGAGAACAGCTCATGGAGGGGGATCAGGGAGCAGAGAGCACCAGAGAAGGATCCAGGGAGGGGATGCACTCTTCCCAGCCACGCTCACTGTGCCCCACCTCTTACACCTGGCTCCACCTCCCAAAGTCACATCTAGCTCTAAACATGGGTCTAGTGATGAGCATCATGATCTGATCTCTGCACTAAAGACCCATTTGTGTGTGCATGAAGCTTTTTTGGGGGGAGGGGAATCCAGATATAAACCATAATGGGAAGTAGGATAGAGAAAGGACGAAAACCAATACTGGGTGCTTCCATGGACAGTTCTCTCCCACGGGCACCTGTGCACATCTGTTTCAGTCTCTGAACACCGAAGACCACATCTCAACCTTGTGCTATTGCGTGTGGGGACTATGTGTTCACTCTCTACCCCCACCCCAGCATTGGCAAGAAGTCTTTACAAGGCATGAAGTATCTGAGTCCACTCTGGCTTGCCCCTCAAGTGGGCCTTACATCTTGCCCTGGCTGAAGGATGGACTCAGGTGCAGGAGCACAGAGGGCCACTGGGATACATGGAGCTCCCTGCTCACCACCTCTGGGATGGATTGGAGTCAGAGGTGTGCCGGAGTTAGCTTCTACCGGCTCTGCAGAGCTGTCAACTTTTCAGGGACTTTTGCTAGCTGGCTGTGAAAAACAGTCATTACCAAAATTTACATTTTACAAACATGTAATTAAGAAAGTGATATGAAAAGCAAAGGTAATAAATACTCAAATCTCATCTAATGATTTTACTACATTTACTTTTCACTGTGCTCTTGAAGTTATTTATGTCTGTCATATTCAGGTAGTGAAAATAGAATATAAGGATGCAGATGGACATGGCCAGTTGGGGAAAATGCCATGGAAACTGGTAATCGCTATCACAGCTCTTCTGACTTTTGAGAAACAGAGGAGTAGATATTTGCCAACACCACTGGACCAGTGGCTTCCAACAGCACACAGGCAGAGCCCATCTCAAGCTCTAGAAGTGAGAGCCCAAAGATGCTGCTGGCGTTGCCAGAACCAGGCAGCTGTAGACACGGGAATTACGGCTGTCACCCTACTGCTGACACCTCCGCCATCGTCTTGACACCGATTCTCCCCAGGGAGGTGGATGCTGCCCTGCAGGCTGCCTCACCAATCTTGACTCAATTCCAATTCCATGCATGCAATGAACAAGAAAATGAAAGTCACATCTGGACCTCCAGCTGCAAGGGAGTCTAAGAAAGATGGATTTTAGATTTCTGGCTTCTGCACAACAGACAGGCTTGACAATGGCAGAACTTGATGCATCTGCCACATGGTCACCTTCCCGAGGAGCTGCAGAACAGTGACTGTGTCAGCCCGGTCTGTCCCCAAAGCTCCATGCAAGGACAGATGTGCAAGAGGAACTCAGCAGGTGCTGTTCAAAAATAGATTATTCTAGAAACAAATTTTTCTTCCGTCATTGTTCTAAGACAGTAAATTCTCAGTGCACATTTGAGTTCAGAAAAAAAAATGTGGACTGAATGCTTTTCCCTCCCTTCCCCATTCCTTGTGTGTCTTCTCGTTGCTTTTACTTGTCTCACCTCTCTCCATCTCTGTCATCTCAGGGCTCCTCTGCACCTCAGCCACCATCACCAAGAAACAGGCTTCTTCTGAGGACACAGGGCACCCTGCCAATCCAGGCTGCACCCACCCTATTGCATTCCATGTAGCACCTCTTTTAGTGAATTCTCTCTTGCAAAGAATTCCTCTCCTACTGCCGGTCTCTTGGGTCTGGTGGAACGGATCTTCAAACCTTGGAGCAGGTAGTAGTAGGAAAGGGAAAGTGTGCTTCAGGAAGTGTCCTTCCTCTTGGAGCAGGGTTCAGCTTTTGCCCTTGAGAACCACCGCCTTCTCCTTGCCAAGAGGACATGTTTCTTCTTTCCGTGTGGTCTAGGCCACTGCAAGCTGTGGTGTTCACATGCCCCCAAATGTGACCTGCAATCATGCAAGACGATTGGGTTCTATTTTCCTTAACATCCCAGCTGTGTTTTTAACAGCATGTGCTGTGGAAAGAGACGTTGACACTGTGCTTTTGATTTTGGGTTTTGTATAGGGGGTGAGGACTTGAGCCCTCAAGGAGATCCTTACATCTCTGTATCTCACTTGCCTATGTTCAAAATGAAGTTCCTAACAGGCTTTGCATTCTCTCTAGAAACCCTGTGGTGAACCCTAAGCACTAACCCTGCAAGGGCTGGGGAGAGGGGCAAGACCACGCCATGAGCCAGATGTGTCTGGGCAGAACCTAGCTGTCCCTAGCTCAACTGGGCTTCTGAGTTGGTGAAGGGACATATTTGGGCCTCTTGCATGCCACAGCCACCCCCACCCTTCCTATCCTGACTGCTGGAACCTATTTTGCTTGCCAGTCAGCTGCTAGGCTTAAGGGAAAGACAGGGACGGGGATCCACCCTTCTGTGCCCCCCAGAGTGCCTTCCGGGACCTCCTCTTCCTTTCCAGGCTAGGGAAGTAGCAACAGATCCCCTTCATTAGCCACATCTTTCTCACAAAAGAATCTGTAGACATTCTGAGTTCTTGCATTGTGATTAGGTCTAGTGTCAACCCAAAACCATTCTGTTTTGCTTTCTACTAGTTGTACAAAAGCCCATATGAGCATACACCTGAGTGTGTACACACACAGCGGAAACCAGTCAGTCTCTAAAGAGTAATTTCAGTATATAGAACATGAAGAGTGCATCCCAGTGTATCAGTTTCCGTGTGCACAGATCTCTCTCCAAGCCCAGCAGTAGCGGTGTGGTGTCATGGCCTCCACCAGAACCTCCCAGTATAATGCCATCGGAGAGGAGCATGAATCTTATTTTAGGCAGTATAGACTGGTTTTGCCCTGGAAGGAGGTGACAGCAGGGCAAACTCTGGCCATTAATGTGCAGAATGCCTCCAAGCCACGCTAGACACAGAGCAAGGACAGAAATACTATCTCTAGCCTCCAGAACTGATTGAAAATGTTCGTGGAAAAGGTGATTATTCTGTCAATATAGGTCACATGGCCTGAAAGCAAGAGACAGTAGAGAGTAAGAGTAAATTAAATTTATTGAGTATCTCCTATATGCTCAGAACTGTTTTATATGAAGGAGCCATAGGAGTTAGCAAAACTGGTAGAAATCTGAGTTCCTCATGGAACTCAGACTGGTTGACTTTAAATCAGCAAATCATGGCAAAGGCATAGGCTGAAGCCAACCTTGGGGACATTCAGATAGGCATGAATTCTCCCAAGATTCTTAGCATCCTCTCCTGGTGGCTTGTAAATTCCTCTAAGCAATTTCTCCCTCTCTCTACCTCCATCGATAAAGAGGTGGCAGGACCCCATGCACATTTTTTTCCCCACTGAGGGATCACAGACTGAAGAAGACACTGAAAGGAACGCTTTAGCTGATCAGCATGAACACACGAGCTAGTGATAGCCTCTTACCTATTGGTCACCACCTGGGCAAGAAAGCCCGCACTCCAGTGGATCAGTCCAGCGGGTCACGGGCAGCTGACTCCACAGTGGAAAGTTTTACTTTGTGTTGATTGGAGTCAGAAGAATGAAGCACAAGTCAAGAAAGGTGAACTTTGGCCAGACTGAAATGAGACTAAGAGGGGAAAGGCCCCCTTGTGTGCTGGCAGGCAAGCGCTTTTATCCTTCTAGGGTTGGTGACCTATTCCTGGAGTTACTACCCACAATTAACAATTTTCACTGCTGTCCCACTGGGGCCTGTGAAAGAGCCAACGTAACAGGCTGCTTCCTAGTTTCTTATTTGCTCTCCATGTATTGTGTCTTTGAGAATTATCACCATTGCTGCTGCTATCGTCACCAGTATGCCTGGATCACCCCGATCCTGTTTTGTTTCTTAAACATCAAAGTTTTCCCTTCCTTCTCTGCACCAATAACATCTGCTCACTTCTCACCCTAGATCTTCCCTGCTGCCCCAGATCTCTCATGCCCTTCAGTATCTGAGAGTGTGATACAATGTTACAACTGAAACATTTGCTGCCTCATTCTTTATCCCTGCAACTTAGTGAAGCTGGAATCATTTCCTCCATTTTGCAGACTGGGGAAAGCGAGGTTGAAAGAGGCCTGACGTAGCGATAAGCAGAAGGAGCTGGAGCTGCAGTTCTGTGCACTCTGCTTTGGCGCGCTTCCTTTCCCTGGAGCTCAGTTGAAATTCAGAGAGCGACGGGGCCTCCAGCCACTGACTGAAAGGGCATTAATGACAAGTGGACTGTCTGACAGTATCATGGAAGTGCTGGAGAAGCAGACATGCCGAGCTGGCACAGTGGGTAGCATCTACATATAGCTGCCAACGCCCTGTGTGATTATGCCTAGTCTGGTGGCAGTTTGTGAACCACTGATTTAAAGGGTGTATGAAGTGGCAAAATTGAAGGTGTGGCTCACCTGGGGTTCCTGGGAATTCATTTCTAGACCTAATGAGTAGGAAGCTCCAGGGGTGGTGGGACCCGGCAATCTGGTGAAATAAGAGCTCCAGGGGTCTGTTTGAGGAAGCTGATGGAGAGTCAAGCCCACCCAATTAGCACTTAATTGCATCCTCCTTTACCTTTTGTACCAGTTAGTTCTGCATCAGTTAAAATCCTTAGAGGCCCATAAAATAGCATTGAATCCAGAATCTTCCTGAGAGCTGGGGTAGTGCTGGGCAAGTGACTGTGCTGTGGAAGACTGGCTGCACCTCTCTGGGGAGAGGTATTTATGGGATGAAAGTTGTAGAAGCTTCTTGAAAAGATAATGCATGGGCTCCTGTACCTCTCAGCTCTATGCTTGCTCTGTTATTTTTCCCTACAATTCCGGGTCCTTCCTGTTGCTTTAGCACCTGCTCAGACATTTCTCGTTTCATGAACTGAATTTACTATTTCATGGGAGTTGTGAATTCATGCACCTTTTGAGCCTTTATGTGTGGAATGAGGTGAGATTAGTCTTGCCCATCAGAAGGACTTCTGGAAAGTTCCAAGAGTGGCCCTGGGCCAAGCACATGGTAAGCTCGCTTTATGTCTGCTCTAGGATTACACTGTCTTGAAGAGGGAAGAGGCCACTTCATGCACACCTATGGTGTGGAAAACAGTGGCTTGTATATAGCGCACAGGACAAGGTCAGCTAGGGTTCTGGATTTAATGTAAGCATCAGAAATAGTAATAGGAATTATAGTCCTGCTGGAATGAATACAGATACATGTGTGCTGCACGTGTGTATTACCTGATGCCATTTAAAGGACAATTTTATTCTATTTTGATTACTCAGCCTAACCTAGTGCCATCTTCATGTTTGTTCTCTATAAATATTATTTTCTGATTGAATACAAGTATTATCTTCTCAGAGTGAGATCTGTAAAGGACCAGGGAGGGTCAATGGATGCTTCTCCATGGAGAAAAAAAAAATCAGAATTTTTTTTTTTTTTTTTTTTCATTTTAGTATGGGTCTACTGGGTCTCACTATGTAGATTGGACTTGTAGTGACCTGCCTGTGTTCAGTCTCCCAAGAGTTAGGATTACAGGCACACATCACTATGCCCAGTCTCAATCCCAATCTTGGGGCTCCCCGGGGATGGTGCTGGCACAGCACGCTGAGGATCGAACCTCAGCCACTGTGTCTACCTCAGCAGGCACTTTAGTCCACTGAGCTATTTGGTCAGCCTTTAGAATATTTTTTTTCTCAAAGGTGCTTTAGACTTGACCAGATTCCTTCATTACACACCATCTCTGAGCATCAGCTTCTTCCTCAACCAAAATAGAAATGAGAATAGCTAAATAAGAATAACTACTTTCTAGGACTCTGAAACCCTCTAAAAGGTAACAGAGACCACATATTCAGCAAGATCTCAACAAATTCTAAGTACACAGTATAACATCATTTTGGATATAGGTGGAAGGTAGAGTCTGTATTTCATTATGATCAAATGAAAATCAAATAAAAATAAAAATGTAATAGCAACTTAGCATGGATAACACTGTGATGGAACAGATACACATGCTTTGGAGAACTATTAGCGGTGCCTCCCAAAAGTCATAAATATTTTTACATACTTTTACTGCCAAATATCAATTCTTACAATGATTATAAAAAACCCATTTTTAGAGAGAAATAACTTAAATATAATATTGGTATAACTTATCAAGAGGAGAACAAGAATTAATTTGAACACATACACATGGGAGCAGGGTTACATAAATCGTAGTGCATCAATATATGGGAATGCTTTGCAGGCTAAAGACAAACTTGGGCAGAAGCTGCGAGTTTTTTTGAAATAGTAAACAATGTTAATATGTAATTCTATTTACATGTCAATTACAAAGATATAGAATGATATATTTATTTATAGACACAAAGAAAAGAAAGGAACAAGAATGAGGATGCTTGCTTTGCTACCTTTGTGGTAATTTGTTTTATAAGCATACATATCTGGCTGTTTTAAAATCCTACTAAACATTCTGTAGGCAGACTTCATTACATGTCTCTCAGGCAAGAAGATGAACAAGCATTTTACTAAATTGCACATCTAAGAAAAGACAGGTAAATTTGGGATGAGTCATGCTCTTTTACCTATAGGTCTTTGAATTTTTTTGTTTTGTTTTCTTTTCTTTTGAGACAAGTTCTCAACATGTAGTTCAAGCTGATTTTGAACTTTGTAGTCTAAGTTCTCCTTAAACTTGCAGTGATGCCCCTGCCTCAGCCTTGCCAGTCCGGAGGTTACTGACTAGATATCTGAGAATTAAAATCATTCAGAATTTATTCTTCTGTTGGTGTGCACTTAGCCCTGGCTTCTCTCGAGAACTCATTTCCAATTAGATCTTATTTCATATTATCGCAATGAAGACAGAGGAAAGCACAGTAGGCTTAGTTATCATACTACATGGAATTATATAATCAAAGTGTGGCAGTTTCTTACATGATTGGCCCCAGTCAGCTGTCTCCGTCCAGGCACAGGCTGTGTAATCCCCTCGCACAGATGCTAGACTTGGTGTGGGGCATGCTGTGGCCAATGAACCAGCGTTATGAGGAGCCTGAGCTAACCACATGACCAGGCAAGCCGAGGTGTCCCTGCAGAGAGCCCAGAGGACAGCCCAGGAAACAGCACTCTCTTCCGGCAACATGGAGAGAACATCTAAAATGACCCTTGTGAGGCTTCCAGATGACCGCAGCTGTCTGAGGATCCCTTGTGAACACCATGCTTAGTTTAGCACTTGAATGTCCCCATGTGTCGATGGCTTGGTCCCCAGTGTGCTGCTATTGGGAGTTGAGGGACCTGTAACTTCTGGGGTTCTTAGGACACTATAGAAATGTCCTTGCAGGGAATTATGGGACCCCAATATTTTTCTTATTCTGTCTTTGCTTTTTGGCTGTGACGTGAGCGATTTTCTCTAATGCGTGCTCCTGTGTTATTCCTACCCCCAAGCAAAAGGGCTGATTATGGACTGAGTTCTTCAAAACAGTGCCGCAGAATAAATGTTATTTTTTGCAAGTGTGATGATTTGGGAATTTGTTATAGAGACAGAAAGCAGAATGACACACCATGAGGAGAAAAGGACCATCTGATGAGTTCCCTCAGCCCAGGTAATCATGAGAAATGATGAATATCCGCCATTCGAAGTCACTAAGTGTTGGAATAGTTTGTTGTCTAGCAATAGACAACAGAGATATTAGAAATAAAAATTGTAGAGTATCCCAACATACAGTAAGGGCTTTGTTAAAGGGCAAATTGGGTAGCATGGCATTCAGATTCAGTGACCACAGGATCCACCTTCGCCTTCTAGTTTAACAAGCAGACTGATGTATAAGCCAGGCCAGCCAGGCGGCCTTGGGGAGGCCTTGCCAGAGGGCAGGCAGCACGGCGCTGCAGCAAAGGGGGCCTTGTCTTCTCTGAATGCCAAATCCTTTCTAAGCCGGAGAGTTACAGTCATTGCTTGGTAATTGCCCTGCCCCCTGCTAGTGCTTCCATTCTTTGTCCCCATAATACAGTTCAGTCTCATGCCCATGCTTTATCTTCCTAAATAGGGCCTGCCATTTGTATTGGAATGTTGGGCGACCGTGACTTTCCCAGGCACGGTGCCCCCACCGCCATAGCCTCAGATCAGTCCATCATCACCTCTCCCTTGGATGATCACTGCAGCCCCTAACAAGTCTCCGAGCATCTTGGCTTGCACTCCCCTGCTCCGTTCTCTGCAGCAGACACTAGGCCATTTCTAAAGGACAAACTGAATCATTTAACTCTACTGTAAAAAAATTCTCCAATGGGATCTCCATTGCCTCAAAGTAGAAAGTGTAAGCTGGATTAATGAGGGTTGCATAGGACTCGGGTTAGGAAATAAGATCTATAATTTAACAACATTTGGGAAGCCCTGGGTTAAATGAAATTAACCATGTATTTTTATATATGTGTTACAGGAATTCTCGGAGCCTTTACAATGGAGATGTGAACAGTGAACCTCTAAAGGAGTAGCATAAAGTCAACATCGGGTCAACTTATTTTCTTGGCAGGCTGTCTTTGGTGTTTATAATAATTGAGTTCTTACAAAGTTCTTGTAATTGCTTTAGTTAGTCACAGATGCTCCTTCATGATGTGGCCCCTGCTTAACTCTGGAGCTCAAATTCCTACACTTTTTCCAAGTTTTTGCTTCCTAATACCTTGGGATTGAATCTATATATTCAAAATTAACCACACTGTTCTTCCACAGCCTACTTAATTCTTAGTCACTGTTCAAACCTTGATCAACCCTTAGGAAGTTTCAGATTTAGGAATATTTACGTCGTCTCTCAGATTTTTGAACTAGCATCATTTCACCTGTGTTGACAAATAGAATGAATTTTTTAGAAAAGACTGTGGGCTAAGGATGTCCCAAATCTAGTCACACTGATGGAGGACACTTTTTCTGTCTCCATCTATCCACGGTCCCCTGGGGATCATGCAGCTCTTACCCCACAGCTGTCCTCTGAGAATTTAACTCCTGAGACAGTGTACATTTGCCTGAACCTACCAGGGCCAACCTGGTTTACTCCCTGAAAATGTAGACTACACAGTTACTAACAGGTTATTTACTAGGAAGGATGCAGCAGGCTCCAGAACTCTGGTGATCTTTCTGTGTGAGCAGATGGAGTGACACGGCAGCTCTGCAGAAAAGCCAAGGCCTTGGCACTGTTTAGAAAGAAGAAAAGATGGCTAGATCTAGCAGTCTATGTTCTTAAGTTCTTTTCTGTTTCTTGTTTCAGCATAACTAGGGCCTGGCCAGCTATCTCTGAGTTTTCAGTCTATCCTTCCAGTAAACCTCATGGCTCCCGTATGAGCTTATTTGGAGAGGATTTTGAGACGCTTCATCAATAAGACCTTTACAAGGAGCATGTGGTTCTTTTTTCCTTGAAAAACTTGAAATGCAGCTGGCCTTGTCACTGCTCTGCTTTTTGGCATGGCCACGTTGTGAATATTAATGGCAATACTTAAGCGGGTCGATTGTGCATTGAGAATATGAAATATGTGTGTCACTTAAAAACAAATGATTGTCAACACCATGCTTAGGCTGAATTAGTCTTTCCCAGGCTGTCATGCTTGATGCAGAGGGAAGCGAGGCTATATCTTCATGCCTAATGCTATGGGTCCCAAGGTCAGAATGAAAATGTGCCAATTCAGGGAGGCACTTCCTCACTAATGATTTGTTACCATTAACTTGACTCACAGATGCGTTTATAGAGAGAAAAATGGCAAGGAAAGGTGCTCTGAGCTACACTGCTGCTTTGCTGGGTTGTCGTCCCATTAAGCAAATCCAAGGCAGTGTAATTGCTACAAGATTCTACATATTTGCAAATGAACTTGCAAATTTATTTAGAGAACAAATGGGTTTTAACTTGGTTTGTTGGATTAATGCTTTCCTATTTCCAGGAATTAGCTGGACTACAGGTTTCTAAGAGGTAAGAGGCATGCCAAGTAATTTATTGTTGACAGGGTTACACACAGAAGGGCCTGGATTTAAGTCCTGGTTCTGTCACTTGTTAATTCTGTGATCATAATCCTATCACTTATTCAAGACTCAGTTTCCTTATCTGTCAAAGGGGCATGATGATTCTACTTAGTTCATAGAATTTTAGGAGAATATATTTGATGCTGTACATATGAAAAGTTAGCATCCTGCCACTGGTTGTCATTCTCTTGTTTTAAGGTTTCTTTTGATGCTGCTATTACAGAAAAGTAAATCTGCCATTCGCACAGATTCTCACATGTGTTAGAGGGGCCAGAGAGATAGCTCAGTGGAATCAATGCTTGCCTGGCAAAGGCAAGGTCCTGAGTTCAAGCCCTGGCATGGGGAAAGAAAACAAAGAATTGCTTACAGATGTTAAGTGTGTGACAACAGATGTGGACACTGGGCTAGGTAAGATTGGAGAACAAGTGGTTGGGACGACCAGCCACTACCACATCTGTCACAGTGAGCATCCAGCAGAGACAGTAGTGAGACATGGCATTCAAAGCAAAGCCATCCCAGGCTCTAGGCTCATGACAGCAAACTGCATGTATGGATTACACACAACTAAGAGAGCCTATCGGTCCACGGATTGCATCTTTCACTGTTGTTGATTCACTGCTTGATTTCGGTACTTGAAGCATTTAAATATTTTAGTGCTCTGTCTGGTTCTAATTCCCTCACGGAGACCAAAGTGAACGATGGATCTTAAAGACAGCTTTCCTATTCATGACAGAAAATACATGGAATTTGCCGTTAAACCTTCTGCATTCTTGTCCTTTTGATTATTTTCTTTTTGTTGCCCCACCTTGCGGATCCTTTACTGTATCTGGGAGCTAGAGGTGGTAGCATCACTAAAGACATAAACATATGAGCATACACTGAACTTCTTCTGACATTTATCCATTGAACAAATGAGGACCGATGGGACTGGCAAGATAGCACAGCGACCAGGCTTCAATTCCCAGAACCACGTGTCTGGCTGACCCACCCTGGGTGCACTGAGCCAGCCACTGAAACTGGGTGGGTGTGGTGTTGCACACCTGGAACCCTAGCTCCAGGGAGGCAAAAAAAAAAAAGAAGGATCATTATGAGTCTGAGCTATGTAGTGAGACCCTGTACCAAATACATTAAAAATCAACAACAACAACAAAAAAAAACAAAAGAAATGAAAACAACAAAAAAAGAGGAGCGAAGGGCTGGAGACTCATTATTGGAAAGCAGAAAATCTGTCTTCAGAGGGCAGTGTTTGCACTTTATTGGAGGAGGAGGTGACAGCCAAGCAGTAAAACTAATTAGAGAAGAAGGATTTGAAGAGCAGTCTGGATAGAGCCATGGATTCTGAGCAGAGAGACGAGAGAAGGACAGGAAGAGAAGGTGGCATTGGAACAGATCTCTATAGGAAATGAGGAAGCGACTAATGGTGGTGAGACAGAGATATGCTCTGAGCTCTGTAGGTGGAGGGAAGGGGGGGAGCTGGCTTTGTGGCATCAGCCTGGGGGGGGGGCAGGCACAGCAGAGAGGAAAGGCTCTAACAGTGCGTAGCCAGGCGCCAGAGCATCCTAAGCACAGGGCCATCTGACTTCAGCTCCATGGCATCATTTAGTCGTGTACCACTCCACCTTGAGCAATGAATCCAGAAGAATGTGATTAGTGAGGCTGAAGTGCTGAATTTTTCATTTTATTTAGTTCAAATTAACTCAAATTGAAAAACCATTACTTGATTCAGTTATTGGAAAACTTTTTAAGTGTGTTTGGAACAACTTGGAAATGTGAATCTACTTTCTCAACTGCCAATTTATGAGGTCTAAATATAGATCAGGTATTTCCAATAAAAATTTACCATCCAAATTGAAATGTGCTATAATTATGAGGAACTCTGGATTTCAAATGCTTTGAATAAAAAAACAATCAGGTTAAAAATCTCAATTATATTTTTAAACTCTTATGTTAAGATAATATTTTGAAAGTATTGGTTCAATAAAATATAGTAACATGAATTTCACCTTTTTAAACCTTTTGAAAATGTATCTATAAGAAGATAAAAATCAAAGTCATGATACACATTTTATTTCTTTTGGAGAGGGCTAATGCAAGAAAAGTCCTGGAATGAGCTTGGTAAAACAAATTAATAATATCTATTTTCAAGCCAGGCATGGTGGTACAGACCTGTAATCCCAATCTTCAGGAGGATGAGGCAGGATGATTGCCATGAGTTTAAGGCCAGCCTGAGTTACACAGATAGTTCAAGACTATCCCAAACAGCGTAATGAGGTCTTGCTTGAAATGAAAATCTGTTTTCTTCTAGGCAGATCAATTGGGTGGAATGTGGTGCCTGAGAATAGAGAGCGAATCTTAGTCACAGGTTTACACTGGGTATCTGTCCTGAGTCAGGCACATCGAGGGTTGGTGAGGACTTGCTGGATTGTAGAGCCTTTGGGAGAAGGAAGAGCTAAATAGCTCTGTTATGGTGTGTGTGCATTTGTCCTCTCAAAGCCTCATGAGGTTATGAGGGGGACTTTTAGAATTTGTGATTAGCTCTGATTTAGTGCTAGGATTATGGGTATGAGTGTTGATGGGATTATGGGTATAAATGCTGCTGGGATTATGGGTTTGAGCACTACAGATGCCCTTGGGCAGATAACCTGATTTCAACATAAGGAAAACTTGCTCTCTGTAGCTATTGCTGCCTCTGCTCCTCCCTTTTGCTCTTGCTGTTTTGCTGTTTTCCACCACCATGAACTACTGCCCTCTGCCATGTGCCAGTCTTCCTTGGAGTTCACTGTGCATAGATTGAAACCTCCATAAACTGTGAGCTCATAAAGCTTTCTATCTTTAACTCTGGGTGTCAGGTATTTGTCCCAACAAAGAGAGAGAAGTAACTGAGACAAGCTTCTAGTTAGCAAGTTTTAGAGGAAAGGAAAGCTTCAGTGATGTATGAAGGAGATATCTTGTTTTCATGGCTGAACACATGCTACTCACGAGAGTTTGGTAGGTATTAAAGGTGGGCAGAGATATATCTTGGAGGAAGAAATTGAAACACCCAGATGTAATAGGTGTGTGAGCTTTGGATGGTTGGAAGGAGTGAGGACAGTGCTCAAGGAAGAGGCATGGAATAGGCAAAGCTGCAGAAGTGGAACTTGTTGGCCAGGACTGATAATTCCCTGATGAGATTCTAGTGCTTCTTCTGCATCTGTAGTTGTGTGTCTACTCTGATTTCCGAGAATCCACTAAATCAATGGGCTCAGAGAGAAAGAAGTTGTAAATATAGATCCAATAAAATTAACCACCTGAGTTATAGTATTCTATACTTGTTAAAATGCTCCAGATTTTATAAACTTAGCATGGAAGAAATGAGGTAAAGACAATCTTAAATATAGTTTTGATATTCACTACAAGTTGAAATGTTGAAATAATAATATTTTGGATTATTGGAATCAATAATATAACACTGACATCATTTTTTTTCCTGCATTTAGTGCAAGGTCTACAGGGTCTCACGATGTAGACCAGACACGTAGTGATTCTTCTGTTTTCAGCCTCCTAAGTGCTGTATTATAGGCGCATGCCACCACACCCAGTCTCAGTTGCCATCTCGGCGCACCCTTGGGGTGCAGAGGTGGAACAGCATGCTAGGGATCAAACCCCAGTTGCTGTGTTCTGCCTAAGTAGGTGCTTTAATCTGCTGAGCTATCTGGCTGGCCCAGTTAATATTGAGATCAATTTCATCTATTTGTTTTTACTGTTGAAAGCCTGTAACTACTAGTTAGGTGATCCTCATAGTTCAGCCCTGCTCAGGGTCCTGTCATGGTCAGAACACCAGCAGGGACAGCCTGGTCACAGTCCAGCTCCCGCAACTCACTGTGAAAGTCTCAGATGGATTTGAGGGATGAGGCTTTCAGAAATTGCTGCAATACATTCAAAGTCCACCTAACATGTTGGAGTCACTGTGGGTGAACACACTCAGAGAGTAGTCACCAGTTCACACCACAGTTCAGGCCATCTCTTTGGGAAGATGTAAATGGCACTCGGTCTAGTTTTGCCCTGAGGCCTCCTATTTGGTATCTATTCACTCTGGTGAAGGAGAAACTCTCATCTTAATCTTGTGAATCTCATGTGTGGGAAGTGAAATCTCTGGCCTCTAGTCACAGGAGACAGCCAAGATTCAAACTTAGATCATGAATAGAATGCTCATCCCTCACACAGGAACCTGGTTACTTATAAAGCTTGTTCTTTCTTTTCTCAGATACTTATGGGCACCCAGAGTGGAAGTCCAAGCTCATGTGACCAACTGTCTTTGCCATTATCAATTTCCTTCTGTATGGAATTCCAGAGACAAGAGTGAAACATACTGCTCTTATCTCAGTTCACCAGTGGAGTAATAAAATCAAGATTTATTGAACATTGACCTTCAATCAGGAAAAAGAAAAAAAGCAAGAACCTAACCCTGGCCTAGTTGGGATTGAGCATTTCAGCCCCAAACTGTCAACCATCCTTGGCCCTCTCCACTTGGTGTATAGTGACTTCCTGGGAGCCACAGTCACACATGTGTTTTTCCCCCTATAAGGAGGCCAGGACCTTTGAAATTTTGCAGCCAAACTCGGAGAGCAGGGACAGCACTGGGTCTGGGTGACACACAAGGTGCCAGTTGCTATTGCTCTTGTCCCGGATTTAGGGCTGGGAAGGAGTAGGAGGAGATACCATCTGCCTGGTGGCAGGACCTCCTACATGCTATCTCTAGCTGTGTCTCCCCGCCATCAGGCCTGTCACACTCACTTCACTTTGATGCTTTCAAGGCCAGAGTGTTTGAGCTGAAATGGACAACAGAGCAGAGGCCCAGCCCTCCTGGAGGACCCTGCTGGGTTTTTCCACATCTTGGGCAGATGCCCAGGAGCCTGACATGGAAGGGCTGTGAGAGGCTGCACCTTAGGGTACCCAGCCCCAGCACCACAGCCCCAGCCCAGGGAAGGAAAGATCCTTAGTGTGACATCATGCAGGGAACAGAATGGGCAGCCTCTGCTCTCTCTAGTGCTCCCTGTAGTCAAAGCTCTCTGTTAACTGACAGCATTCCACGTCCCTAGAAATTATATTCTTTATCTGAAAAGAAACATTTTGAGATGCGAGCAACAGCTGAGTCTATGGATGATTTCTTTCTCTCTCACTTCCATTTCTTTACTCTGACCATGTTCTTCACAGGATCTGTATTAATTTATAATGATATTTGAACAAAAAGCAGAAGGTAAGATATGAGTTCCGTAGAACAGATTTTCTATATTCAGCAAAGATGGCCATTTTTATACCTGCCCTAGACCCTCATCTCCAGACATTTTTTCTTCCCTATTGGCTCACATTCTAATTCTCTCTTTTCAGGGCAAACATTGGCATTTTTTTGACTGTTGCTCTACATAACTGATTTCATGTAATTGTCAAATATAAGGCAAGAGATCAGGAGGCAGTGGTGCCGAAGGGAGAGCTTTCTGGTCCTTGATCTCTGGGCCCTACCCATCATCCCAGGTCCTTGCTCCAGTTCTGCTCCACAGTGCTAACACTGTCACCTCCTCCTGGGTCCCCTCACCACTGCCCTTCATACCCAACATGTCCCAGAACTGCTGCTGGCTGTTTCTTCAGTTGTTTTCTGTCCTAGCTGCATACACACTGTGTTGGCTCAAGCTTCTCAGTGCCATAGCACTTGAGGGAGGAGTTCTAGTCACTGACCTCATCATTCTTTCCCCTCTATTTTGTCCAGGGACGTTAGGAGGGACAAGTCAATGCTGTTATAGTTGTTATTTGCCAACATATCTGTAAGTATCGTATTCATAGCCATCTGGCTTTTATAGGTGGCTGGTCGGGGTATACAAGGGTGCAGTTTTATATATCTCAGTTGCTAGACCATGTTGTAGACTCTCAGGGCTCTCCTTTACTATTGGAAATAGTCATTCATATCTTCATAACCACAGTAGAGAGACAAATCTGGTAACCAAGGAACAGCTCAGAAAACTATTCTTAAAATTCTGTTCCTTTAGAATTGTTCTATGAAAATCTACATTAGTTAGAGTTCTCCAGAGAAACAGAATATATATATATATATATATATATATATATATATATATATATATTTACTTTTAAGTAAAAATATGCAATAAATTATATATATACATACATATAATAAACTGATTATTAGGTGGGCCATATAATGGAGCTCAGAACTCCCAAAGCCTGTAGTAGAGGGTGGGACATCTGAGCGACATCTGATGGAGAGGTTGTTCTAGTTTCAGACCAAGTATGAAGACGCAAGAAGCAGAAGAGCTGATAGTATATGTTCTAAGCCTGAGGCAGAACATCAATATTCTAGCTCAAGATGCCAGGAGGCAAATGCCCTGCTTACTCAGCCCTTCTGGTTCCGTGCAGTCTTTGGCAGAAGGAATGGGGGATGCCCCGTCAGGGAGGACCAACTGCTTCTCTCCATCCACCAGTTCACACCTTAACTTCAACCTGCAACAGAGACATCCAGAATAATATCTGGCTAGTGCCGAGCCATCTGCAGCTCTTAATTGTAGGCCATAGATATTGCACTTGATGACTGCAGTAAGAAAGATGTTTTTCAAAATATAATACACAGTCTTGGAAAATAAAAACAAAACAAATACACTCTGACTTAAAAGAATTTCCATAATATATTGAATACATATAACCAATAAAATTGCATACTCGGTAGATGTTTAAAAATCCCTACAAATCACTAAGGCAAAGACGAGTAGACCAGTAGTCTGAACATGGCTTTTTTGTGCTCCAGTAATGAGTCCTCCAAATTGAGGTGGCTTAAAATGAGACAAGTTCATGTAATGAGAAGTCTGTTGCGCAGTCTGTCTTTCAGGGAGCTGAGTCTGAGCTGCTGGGCCACAAGCTTGTCACGTCTGTTTCAGCAAGGGGTGGGTGAACAAGTGGAAGGGCTTTATGCTGGCAGTTAAGTTCTTCTCTACCTATAACTCATTAGCTAATAGCAGTCCCAGAACCTGGGCAAACTGGACAAAGGTGTTGCAGCTGTGTAACCTTCACTTATATACACGAAGAGCGATCTCAGCTGAAGAAGCACCAAAAAATTTTGTAGTCCAAGAGCCCAGGCCTTACATGAGCAGTTCATGAAAGAGGATTTTGGGGGTGATCAATAAGCACAGAAAACCATGCCCAACAGATGCCATTTTATACCCACCAAATTAGCCAAATCAACACAATTATTCATATGAATAGCAAACATTTTGAGGCAGAGAGCTTACCGTGCAAAATCTTCAGCCTTCTCAGTAGAGTACAAGCTGGTACGATCACATTCAAGAGCTTTTGGCAAAGTTTAGGGGATCCCGCATTCCAGTCTTATGATTTCACTTGGAAGAGCCTGAACTACTTCTGTAAGGCAACAGGAATAAAAGTGACCAACTAGAAAGAAAAGAAGGAAGAAAATGAATAAGTGAATAATAGCCGTGGCAGATATGGGTATGGACCAACAGAGCTAAACCTTCCCTGTTACCATTAACAGCAACAACAAGGAAGCTGCAGAAGATATGTGCAGCATGATATAATTTATGTGATAATTAAAATGTGGAAAATAGGGCTACAAATTGTTTTTATGCTTACGTCCTATTCTCCTTATTGCTTTCAGGTATCTTTACTTAACTGTTATCTACTATTCCTTGAGATTTAAATTTCAATGATGATATTTTTCATCCTGGAATTTCTATTTAGTTTAATTAAACATCTAGCTGGTCACTTTATATAATCTTTTCTTGTCTTCCAAGATGTTTTCACATTTTTATTTTCCATGCTTTTAAATGTCATATTTCTTCATATATGTACGCATATATATGAATATATGTATATACATAGCATATATAGAGTCTTATGTATCATATATATATTCAATATTTTCTCATTTTGATATCTAAAGGTAGGAGATAGAAGTGGGATACCTATTTTTACCACCACCCCACCGCTATTTCAACTTTTGCTGACTCTCTTTCATAGGGAGACCCATGCATAGGCATAATAGACATTGCACTTAGGATTTAAGCAAGAAAGCCATTTTTAAAAAAGATATTGGGCGGGTCGCAGGCTTGGAAGGGAAAGCAAATTAAAAACTCTGTGAGTTTTAATTTTTATTGCTTTCTCTTATTTTTATTTTAGGATTAAGGGACCTCACTGGACATACATTCCTTCAAAGTACTGCATTTTCTTCTGCTCAGTACACAGGCAGTACCAAACTTGCAACACAAGTTCTTCAGCCTGCACTTTCCTGCGCCACATGAATAGCCTACATTATAATCTAGATTTGCACTGGTATAGGGCAGTAGCGACCACTTCTGGGCAAGGATTTATTTGGAGGAGGCAGACTGTTGGTTTTTTTTTTTTTTTTTCTGATGCTTAAGTCAATACAATGCTATTCCAGTTTCCTGCGCCAGAAGAAGACTCTCATGCTTTCTCAGCTTTCTTTGGGGGTGAAGGCCTTTGAGGGCCCTGCTGTGTGCAGGGCTCAGTACTTGATTTGGGCAATGGTGTCTCCCTACCTTTGCCTTCTCTTCCTCTTTTCTTTGCTTCCTCTTGTTTTCTTCCTCACTTGTTCTTCCTCATGGCAGGAGAGCTCAGGACAGCTCATTTCTACTCCAGTTTGTGATTTTCATTTCACTGGGAACCCGTGTTAATTCCACTTACATTTTTATGAGATCGCCTACTTATTGAAAGCTTCTGTGTCCTAAATATATTGCAGTGAGACAACATTCAGAATATCTATTTTGTCATGGTCTGAAGCAGAAGTTACTCTTATGTTATATCCTTATGTAATGTATAGTAATAACATACATAATATAGTAAAATGTATAGTAATAATATACTATATATGTTAATATATATATACTTCTAAGCTATATATTTACTAGGGGCATGTCTGGGCATCATAGATACCATATTCAAGATAGAAGTAACCTGTGAAAGGTAGAAAAGAAATGGCTTCATAGAGTGATACGTTGAGCCTTAAAAATCATCTTTAATATTTTATTTGTCACCAAAAACCATAAGCAAATGCAGAAAAACGCTGACATTTTAAAAATAAAAGCATATACTGCGTCAGTGCTGCATCATATACTGAAATATTTTAGGAATGGAAAAAGTGAAGAGTGGCAAGAGGGCAGGAAGAAAGGATGGAATACGCGAGGCTGGGAAATCAGGCCATGGAAGGACTGCAGTTACCACCTGACACTGGGTGCTGGGTCCTCTTCTGTCACCTTTGTCTCAGACACTCCCTGTTGGCCACAACACTGTCACTACCCACAGCGGCCATAGCACCCTCATTTTCCCACATCTTTGTGTCATCCCTTCCGGTTCCAGGCAGGTGATCCTCGGACTGACAAATCCCACACTATGCAGCTCACTGTACATATCAGGGAGACAGGAAAAGGTGAGCATCTTGCATCTCTTGCCCTCTGTAGTGTAAAGGCTATCCTTGTCTAAAAAAGTGAAGGATGTTGTAAGCAGGAAGGGGCCAAGCTTTCAAATACCAGAGGTTAAAAACTAAGACTTACTGGGGCTGGGGAGATGGCTCAGGGGCACAAGTGCCTGTTTGGCAAGTGCAAGGTCCTCAGTTCAATCCCCAGTTCCACAAAACAAACAAACAAACAACAACAAAACCCTTAAGACTTACTGCTGACCTACACCGAGCAACTGAATGCTGACACTTACTTTTCTTTCATTGCTGAGACAAAATGTCTGGTATCCAAAATGAAGGAAGGAGAAGTTTACTTAGTTCACAGTTTGTGTTGGTTTCAGTCCATGATCAGTTCTTTCCAAGGCAGGGTCGCACAGCAAAGGGACAGCACTTCAAGGAGGTAGAAGAAAACAAGAGCAGCAAGAGCAGGCAGGGGTTGGGTCAGAGCGAGCTCCCTTCCCTCCCTGATGTTGTACGCAGGCCACCCCACCCCCGGGGGCAGGGGTAGCGTTCCTACAGTCTTCATGCTCCCCTCTTGCACTACATGAAGCTGTTTACAAACTGAGAGCCCTGCCTCCCCGCCGAGGGCTTAGTTAGGCTTCTAAACTTCTCAAGTTGACACAGTGTATCAACCATCGCAAATGCTTTCTGTAATATCTCAACTATTGGCCAGACCCTGGCCAGGACCCTTCCTATACCTGATCTTCTTCGTTCTTCCTGTCACCTACACCTCCCCCCCCCCCCCCCCCGAGGTAGATGTTCTTTTTCTATCCATTTGGGTGGGAAAAGAATCAGACTCACTATGTACCAGATAAATGAGAGGCAATGTGAAGGCTGAAATTTAGACCTCTCTGATTCCAATTTATTTCTCTTTTTTTTTCAGATAAAATTAGAGTGATGCCTGCCACATATGTATCTCCCTCTTCTGTATTGTTTCTCTGTTATCAATAGGTCTAGTTCCTTAGCCTAAGCTTCATTTTGTCAGGAAGGAAAAGTCAAAGGAAAGGTGATCTTTGCTTTGTCATGTTACAACGAAATTATTTGATGGAGTATTTGATTCAGATAAAGCCAGTGGTGGAACAGACATCTGTGGATACTGTACTGAACAGAGACTTATGTAGAAGAAAGCATTCTTCTAAAACCAGCTACAAAGAATTTTTTTTTCAGCTGTTAAGAGAGTAAGAGGAAATATCATACTATCAGTAAACATCTGCCCCAGTAGTTCACAAATAAATTAGGCTAAGAGCTGGTAGTATAGCTCAGTGGACTAAGCACTTGCTTAGGTAAGCACAGGGGCCAGGGTTTGTTATCTGGCACTGCATGCTGCACCAGCCCTGCCTCCTGGAGTCCGGGTATGGTAGCACACGCCTGTAATTCTGGCACTTGGGAGGCAGAAATCAGGAGGATCAGTACAAGTCTGGGCTGCATAGTAAGATCCTGTACAAACAGCAACAATAACAACAACAACAACGAAAACCTTAACAATAAAGTATGCTCAAGACCTGCTGCTCGTGATTATGAATAGGAAGTGGGTGGAGCCAGTACACCAGCACTTGTAGGCAGCACTGCGTTTGGTGCCAGAGTGGTAGATCCTGTGCTAAGCACAGAGTCAGTCTTCTTCATACCTTCTGGCTCAGTGGGCCTGTAAGGCCCCCACATAGGTTCCCCCTTCCTGAAATTAAAATTCACTAACAGACGCCTTTCATTTCCATCTGCTGCTTTTATGCAGCAGACAGAGTACTCTGGTGACAAATGCAGGTGAATCGAATTTTGCTTTTCTCCCATAATAGCAACATCTAGCAGCAAACTAATGTATTAGTTATCAGAGATGAAAATAAGCAGAATGCCAGAGCCTGAACTTGAAATTGCGTAACTGCAGCAAAACACCTCTCGATTGAGTCACACATTTGTTTTCTTTTTCTTTCCTCCCTTCTATTATTTTTTTTTGAGGTTAAATTTCCATTTATCTATTATGATTATAGTTCATTAGAGGGGTGCTTTGGAGTAGCACAGTGGAATGAAAGAGCCCTCATTTAATGCGTCGCTAGTCTAGTCTCAACCTCAGGCTCTTAAACACTCACCCTGAAGCCTAGAACATTTTTTCCTTTTCTAAACCTGGACTGAAGGACACAGACTGGCCCATTTTATTGTGAAATGTGCATACTCAGCCTCTGTGCCTAATTGGAATGGGGGGGGGTGTCTGCTTTGGTGGGTATGGTAATAAAAAATGGGTGCCACTGAGCACTTAGATGCCTGATGTTTCAGGAGCTCTGCATCATCTCAGGAAAGGAGAAGTATCCCAGTTTAGCTTATTAGAAAGTGTGATCTACAGATAGGAAGACAAGGTGGGTGAAAGGTTACAGGAGAAGGAAGATGAAGGGAACTAGTTTGAGTTGAAGGTCAAAGAAAGTGCTGGCTTAGGAAACACCGTGGTGGACCCTTTCTCTAAAGGCTAATTGGAATAGTCAGCTACGTCATTCTTCTGTTTAAAAATGGAGTTGTATGGGCCTGGCGAGATAGCTCAGCAGACCAAAGAGCCTGCTCAGGCAAACTTAGACGAGCACAGGGACCACGATTCAACCCCTGGCACCACATCCAGCACCAGCCCAGCCCCCAGGGAGGGCTAAGCTAGCCACACACACACACACACAAAAATTAATAAAGATAAATAAATGAAAAATTAAAATAAATAAAGAAAAATGGAGTTGTTCAGACAGAGATGAACATTTGGGCAGGACTTAGAATCAGCACTCTTAAGTGGCTTGTTGTCAGCTTACTGGGTAGTAGCTGAGCTGCGAATTGCCTTTTTCTCCCTTGTAGCCTTTCATGGATTGCAGAAGCCTATTTTGTTATGTGTCCCTACTCTCGAGATCACAGAGAGGGTGACTTTTCTGGCACATGCTGGGGTCTTCAGGCCTGGAAATCAATTCTGGATTTTATACTTTGATGACAGATTGGACTCATCAAGACAGTATAAAACATTTCTGCATCACATTTTGTCCCCATCTAATGCCCTAGGCATTTGAATAAAGAAGAACTCTTTTCCTGACTTTAAGTCAGACTTAAATCCTAAGAATCATCCCTGTATTACATCACCAAGAGGTTTTGATTCAGGTCAGGGTTCTCAGACGTACACTCATTCTTCTGCACCCAGAACAGGACTCTGAGGTTTGGCGATCAGAAAACTATTTCATCTCCTTTCATTTGATTTCTGTCCAAATCACCTAAATTCAAAAAACATTTATTGAAACTGTGTTTGTGACCAGTCTTATGGAGATAAATAGGATGCTATGCATTATTTCTTGAAACAAAGACCAAGATGCATAATCTGTCTAAGAATCTTTTCTGGGCGTGGGATCCTAATGACATACAAGGGCTAGATTAGTCATTTTCAGTGAGAGGTGAAATACAGCACCTTTAAAGAAAGCGACACATTGGGCCTACAAATTTCTGGCAATAAATACGGATCCTGGCCAGTCACAATGTCTGGTGTACTTTGTGGCCCATGACAGGCAAGGGATTCACTCTCGAGGGAGAGGCAAGATGTCCTTCTTTGGGGAGATACAAGATGTCCAACTGTGGGACATTGTAGGAGAACAGAATTCGGAGTTAAAAGGAAGCTACAGCCTGAATGAGCGGCCTTCACAGGAGATCATTTATTAAAAACCTGTTATGAAAGAGGCTGTGTTAGTGAAGCAGTGATGATAAGGTTGGCTTATTGTCCCCAGCTATTCACAGTCTAATAGCAGACTGATAACCTGTTCACCAGCAATTTTAATATAATTCAGTTATTTTACTGCAGTAACACGGAGAGTAGAACGTCCCCATGACTGGGAGAATCAGCACAGTTTTCAAGGTGGGGGTGGAATGTGTGCGGGGCCCAGGATGGTAGATTCTGGACAGGAAAGGGTGAGTTTAAAAAGTGGTGGAAGGAGGAGAAAAGGTGGGAAAATGACTTGAAAATGAGAAACCAGAACCAGATTGAAGGCACAGTCAGGGACACATTTTACTCAATAGGATCTCAGCTCATGAGCTGGGTTCGTGGCTACTACTATGGAAAAGGAGATGTAGAGAAGAGCCAAGGGGATTTCTTGTAGTGCTGAATGCAGGAATTTACTCCTAAACATAGGGAAGGGTTAGAGCAGAGAGACACAGTATGATGATGACATGTGATGAGTGCAGCAAGATACGGTATTTTTGGTCACTATCTGGCCCAGAGAACATTTGTCTGCATAAAAGTAACAGGGAATTGATATTTTGTTTTTTCTTATTTAGGACAGGGTCTATAGGGTCTATAGAGTCTCACTATGTAGATCAGAGTTGTAGTGATTCTCCTGTTTTCAGCCTCCCAAGCTTTTGGATTACAGGCACGCACCACCATGCCCAGTCTCCAATACAGTCTTAGTGCACCCCGGGGGTGGGACTGGTACAGCATGCCTGGGATTGAACCCTGGCTACTGCGCTCTGCCTAGGGAGGTACTTTAGTCTGCTGAGCTATCTGGCCAGCCCTTCAGGGAAATAAATATAGTAAAATTTAGTAAAAAAAAAAAAAAAAGGGAAATAAAAAAATAAAAGTGTTTTTCAAAGAGCAAACGTTTACTTAAGAAAGAAAGAAAAAAGCAAAGAAAGAAAAGAGAGAGAGAAAGAAAGTAAAATTTAGTAAAGCTTCTGGTCCCCTTCACTTTTTTTTTCCTGAAATCTATGTATGTTGTCAAACTCAGTGTTGTCACATTATCAGAAGAACCTAATCTTGTCACTGTTGAGTCTAGTATCTGTCAGTGGCTCATATTTGCTGTTAGAACAAAAGCCAAACCTTGGTGCCAAATTTAAGCTCTTCACCAACTGAGCCTTGCCTTTGGCACTCAAAGCTGCCATTGGGCCACGCTGGCTGCTTCACCGCAGTGCAGACCCTCTTCCACACAAGTGTGCTCCACAGATCCCTCCCCTTCCGTGCAACTGGTTCCCCATTCCACCTGCTCCCCCTGGCCTTTCTGGAAGACAGCAGCATGATTCAGAAAGCTAGCTTTCTTTTTCAACAAACTCCCAGGAACGAAGCCTGTGAAGAAATGATGTTCGCATGCTCAGCTCAAAGGTCAGCTTGAGCAGTAGCTGTATATGAAGAGTCCCACCTTCCCCAAGCTACTGTGAGAGTACCTCAAACTATTGGCTTCTCTCAGGACCTCAGTGACGTGGCAAGGGGCTCAGTCTTGACTCTGCCGCTTGCTAGCAGAGTCCATAGGGATGGGGAATCTGCAGAAAATTTACTTTCAAGGATGGAGAGAGGGCAGAAGACATCTGACCAGTTCTTGCGAGGAGTTGGGAAGGTGATCCTTGCTCTCCCTTGGCCAGATCTACCAGTGAAAGGACTTCATAAGTTTAAACGATTTTTGCTGTGGCCATGTAAGTAGAGAAACCACTAAAATAAATGTATTCCATCCACTAGAACACCAAAGAGACCCAGTAAAGACTAGATTCTTTACTGAAAAGGTCTATTAAATGGAGGTAGAGCAGCCTGGCCAGCTGTCTCCTTAAAAAAAAACACAGCCTCATTTCAACTTTGTATCAGTTTTCACACCAAAGGCTTCATGTGCTTGTTCTGTGGCAAGCATTCCCTGGGTGATATGCTTCAGTTCTCCCTCTGAACCAGCATCCTCCTTGGACATCATGGCTTCTATCTGAAGACTTGGACTCTGAATTCATTCCTGCCCTACTGAAAAGAGGCACAAGCACCCACTGAACACCAGCAAGACATAGAAAGAAGTAAGGTGTTCAGATAATGAACAAAAATTAACAGTCAAATATGTACTATGCCTATGAAGATAGAGCCCATCTTAATGATCTTTGTTACCAGTGGGCCACACCCTGGTGTGGATCGTTTAAATACAATCCCTTCTTAAGGGATGAGGGATAGCTCATAGCGTAAGTGCTTGCCTGGCAAGTGCAAGGTCCTGACTTTGATCCCTGGTACCAAAAACGGTATTATCCCTTCTTGCACCTCAGGCCCAACTATCATCTAGAAGCCTTGGAATGCTCCAGAAAGATGGTGTCACATCCATTTTTAAATCAAGAGGGCTGGCAAGTCACAGAATCTGGTTCTAATCGGCAGAACTGACATTCAGGCTTAGATCTGGAAGATCCGATCCAAAGTCCTGTTACCATAAAGAGAAGGAGGATAGGATATCTGAGTCTCCTTCTTCATCCTCTCTCCTGTAGACTGTGTGACCGTGAAGGAACTTCTTCCCCCTTTTGCGAGCCAATCATCAAGTTTCCAAAGCAGCCAGATTCCAGGGCCTGTTCACAGGCTGGTGCAGGACGGTGGGGTATGGGAAGGTGCTGAGGCTCAGGGCAGTGTACAGAGTGCAACAGGCCCTCAAGAAGGCTTCCCTGCTGTTGCTACTTGTTTTCATTTTATAGGAATGTTTAACTCCTCCCCTGGGCTCTTCTTTGATTCTATAGTCAGAGACAGAGCAACTTCTTCCTCTTGTCATAAGACAGTGGCAGATATTTTTTCCTTGATTCATCCTGATGGTGCATGCCAGCAAGACTGGCAACCTGTTACCCACCATGCACTGCTGCACAGCCAGCTGCCTGGGAGTCCCAGGCCTCCCCGCTGGCTTCCAGCAGGCTGCAATCACAGAGGCAAGTAGTGGAACCTCCCAGGCTTGGACTTCTGGAAAATCACAGCCTACTCCCTACCCAGAGATGTCCACTGGGGTCTCTGCCTCACTCCACATTCGTCACTGAATTAGGGGAAATTTTCCACTGAACGGAAGGCTGCCTCTCGCATACCCCTCTGGACTTGCACTTTTTCTGATTGTTAATGCTTTATTTGCATAACCGTCCTGCTTCCCCAAATTTAATGCACAAGCAAATGAATATCTTCTCTCTCTGGCAAAGTGGGAATTCATAAAACCCATACTGCTTGTAACCAAATATACAAATATTCTCCAGAAAAGCTTGAGGATATGCAGGCCAAGTTGCTTTGAGGTTGGTCTCTTGAAACTTGCTCCAGAGGCGTCTCCAGGCAGAGGCCATGCAGTAACCGGATATGGATTCTTCTAAGTATGAAAGAGAAGGCTCAGCCCTGGGCGTAATGCTGGGCAACTTCAGCAGTTCAAGACCCACCCCTGCATCTCAGGCCCTGTGTCTTTAGGTGGGTTGCAATGTTTCCACCCAAGGGCATCAGCCCCACCAGCATGCATGTTACATCCAGGGTGGCTGAGCTATAATCATTGTCTCAGAAGTGCTCCACTTAACTTTTAAACTCCAATAAAATATACACACCTATAATTTGTCATTTTAGCTGTTTTGAAGTGACATTTTCAACTTCAGTGGCACTCAGTATATTCTTATGGATGTACAACAACTGCTACCACCTATCTTTAGAACTTTCTCATCTTCTGTCTTAGTTACTCTTCACTCATTGCTGGGACAAATACCCGACACCCAAAATGAAGGAAGGAAAGGATTATTTAGCTCACAGTTACTGGAGGTTTCAGTCCACAGTTGGCTGGCCCAAGGCTGAGTGGAACAGGGCAGAGAGCATCTAGTTCATGGTGATGGAACAGCAACAATTGAGACAGAGGCAACCGACCAACCTGGGGAGCAGAGAGCAACAGCTCCAGTCTGTCTGTCTCTCTTTATATTACATGCAGGCTCTCCACCTCAGCCTATCCCTCTTAGGCTACACCCATAATCCCAGAAGTACTTAAAACACATAATCCCAGGGATAATGGATCAAGTCTTAAACTCTAAATCAGTACTAAAACATATAACCCCAGTGACTCATGAGTGAAGTCTCAATCTATAGAAGTCCCTACCTCATGACTACATGAGGCTTTGGGGGACAAACAGACATAAACCACAACATCTTCCCAATCTGAAACTCTGGACCTATGAAACATTAGGTATTTGTACACCCAGGTAACTGTTGAATTTTCTGTCTCTATGAAATTGCATCTTCTAGGTTTCCATTAGTGGAACCTAGACTTTTCCTGAGGAATTTCATTTCCTTTTTAAGGATGAATAACGTTCCATTATATGTTTGTAATATATTTTGGGTGTCTGTCGATGAGGATTTGGGGATGCTTCTATCTTCTGGTCATATGAACCTTCTGGTCACTTTGAGCAAGGTGCTATGAATACAGATGTACAGTACCCTGTTTTGTTCCTGCTTTCAGTTCTTTGGGGCGCATACTCCAAGCAGAGCTTCTGGATGATGCAGTATCTCTACGTTTGACTACCGAGCAACCGCCATATTATTTTCCTCCATGGTTGTGCACTTGCACCTTCCCACTGGCAGTACACTCGGGTTCCAGCTAACTTCTCCACCTTCTCACTCACATCTATCATGTAAGTCTTTTTTCTTTCATAATAGCCATCTTTGCTGAAGTGATTTGATTTATGTTTACTGGTGATTTGATTTATGTTTGCCTAATGATGAGTGAGGCAAATCATCCTTTGATTTTCTTAGTGAACTTCGCATGTCTTATTTGGAGAATTATCTTTTCAACTCGCCTAGTTCAGCTTCATAAGCGGGAAAGGGAATAGCCCTTACGGTAGGCCTGGACTTCCAGATATTTGTTTCTCTGGGCCTAGCATGACACTGATTCACTGATTTGTTAAGCAAACTCTTAGTGAGCTTTTGGTCCACTGTGGGCCCCAAACAGAGTACTTGGAATACTGAGCTGTGGAGAATGTGGTAGCTTCTCTCTGGTTGGCAGGGAAGGCAGGTGGAAGGTATAAGCTCTATGAGAAAGATGCTTGTGTGTTCCCAGAGGCACACGGTTAACAGGGGAAGGAATAC
>PVJA010020698.1:11426-36699 GCA_004027025.1 Myocastor coypus | reverse complement strand
TTTTTTTTTTTTTTTTTTTTTTTTTTTTTTTTTTTTTTTTTTTTTTTTTTTTTTTTTTGGTACCAGGAATTGAACTTAGGACCTTGCATTTGTGGCACTAAGCTATTTCCCTAGCCTTCCTACTGCATTTGTTATCTTTATATTTACTCCTTGGTAGAAAGAGTATGTCCAGTTGATTTTATATAGGCCCAGAAGAAAAGTGGTACTCATAAATTCACAGCCACATACAAATCAGCGGGTAACATAGTATGTTTAGTGTTTATGATCAGTTGTATTTGTGACTGAGATTGAAAACTCGGGTAGATTTCAGCCCACATGGGCAAATTGTCCTGTTTGATGTTGATTTTCCTTTGGAACAAAAGCATAGAACCCATGTAGTGAAATGTACCATACAACAACAACAACAACAATGGGAAAAAAGATTATTTTTGTTGAAGTTGCTGATTGTTCTAGTTTGTTAAATGTTTGTCTCTAAATTAGATGCAATCCCGGCAAAATGGTTGATTGTGCCCTAGCCAACCACACACACCCCTTCCATTGCTTTCCCTGAATCCTGTGGGAAAATAAGCCACGTCCTCAACCCCAATCTTTCGATTTAAAAACATACTAATCTTGAGGGCCCAGCAGGATGGCTCAGTGGTCTAAAGCGCCTGCTTAGGAAAGCTTAGACGGCTTCAGGGACCGCGGTTTGATCCCTGGCATCACGTGCTGCGCCAGCCCTGCCCTCAGGGTCGGCCATAAAAATAAATAAACAAAAGTTGTGAAACAAGAAAAAAAAATCTTGAGAATGAGAGAGGTGGAACGTTGAGGCTGGTTTTGCCCTGATAGACCAAACTGGGGCTTCAGAGAATAAAGGGAAGGTTGGTGCTGCATTGGTACAATTAGTATACTACTGATTTATCCGTAATTCTAAGATTTTTCTTTGAGTTGGAAATCCTTACAGTTAATGAATGGTCAGAGGAGCTGCTAAAAGCCACAGTTATCCTCGAGGGAAGAAAGCCTAGATTCTGGGTCTCTTCTATATCCATCAAAGTCTATAGTCTAATTAGGATCATTGTAATTTCTCTACCTTCAAACATTCTTTACTTTATAAATGAAAAGCATCTTTCATTCAGTTCTTAAAATTTGCTGAGGGTTTACCAGGCCATATATAGATCTCTGTGAGGAGATATGGATCTACTTTGAGGAGATACCATTATTTTCTCTAATTGAGAGGTAAAATAATTTAAGACAAGTAACTTAATCAAAGGCACACCTTTTGTGAGGTGCACAGTGGAGGTGTGAACTCTGGTAAATGTGTTCCTTAGTGCAAAGTTTTAATGACTGAACTGGGAACAGGTGGCTGTAAATCATGGAAACTGTTCTGGCCTGAGTCACCCTTATGGATGTTTGTATAATGTGTATGTGTGATACATGGAAATGTAAGTTGCATAAGGTATAATTATGTTTTATATAGATATATGATTTGTAGGTCTTTGTGTATAAATTTGCATATATGGACATATGTTTTCTAGGAGATATTTAATTTTCATATAGAGGAGGGTCTAGAAGAGATTGAATAACTGGTTTCTTTTCTAGGCAGTAGTAGTATTACTGATTTTTAAAAATCATCTCTTATTTGTATCTTATATGATTTTTCTGTGATAAATATATAATAGTTTGTTGCCAAATTTGTACCTCATTTTAAAAGAACATTTAAAAATATGCATTGACAGGGTTCCTGTCTACTCAGTTCAAGACTGTACAAAGCCCAGGCAAAAGCATGGTTTGCTGTAGGCCTGATGGTCTGGTTGCCTGACAACATGCTTTCCTATTCTGGGCAGAAGAGAAGAGACTTCTAACCTTGATTTTTTGTACTGGGCATGGAATAATTCAGGACCTTGTGCTTGCCAGGCAAGTGCTGGGCCACTGAGTTATCTTCCTGGCCTGAGCAGAGACTCCTAATGGCACGTGCTACTTATTGTGTTGGCACTCAGGGTATTTCTCCAAGCAGCACTCTTCATAAAGGGGCCTTCATAAAGGGCCTCATCACTTTGCAGTATGAGCACTTTCCCAGAGACTCTCTAGTTGAACTACAACCAGGGTACTCTCCACATTCACCCAGAGCCAGGAGCCTCAAAAGCTTGGATTCATCTCCTAGCACTGATATAGGCCACCTTACTTGTTCCCTCACTTATATATGAGCTATAACAATCAGTGCTGCCCAGCTTCACGGTTGGGAGGTGGAGCCACAGTGCTCCTGTGCATGACCAGAACAAGAGTAGGCAGCCCTAGCTTTGGTCTGTGGGCCCCCAGATAAATTTACAAATTGTCAGTTTATGCCCTAAGGACGGAAAGCTGTGGGATGTTTATATCTCTGCCTTTCTATAGGGAAGGATTGCACGAGAAATGTGACTTCCCAGGGAGATAATCAGGAACTCATGAGGCCATCTTTGAGCACTGAAACCAAGGCTCTGGCAAACGATGCAGCTGAACAGCACACAGAAACACATACACTGTCAGCCAGGGGCTCCTCACCACCTGGAGTAGTTGCTATTGAGGTTTCAAGCCCATTTCCTCTGGGTGAGGCTGTGCCCAGAGGTATACTAGAGTCTCTTCTGTGTCTTTTACTTCCAGTCCAGAAAAAGTAGATTTCCTCCTGGAGTGTCTTTAAGGCATTAGTCTTAAGTGTCACTATGGGGCAGTAGTGAGCATTCCTGTACTGCAGTAAGGGGAAGTTGCCTAATTTGCTGGACCTTTGGAGTGAAGTGTATGCCTTAGTATGCTTATGGACAGGGCCACTATATACACTGTGATCAATGTAACTAGGGCAGTGAGCTTTACACAAATCAACAAAAATGCAGGAGGAAGAAGTAAATAGATACTGCTCTACAGGTATCCAAAACTTTATATTTTTTTGATTGTGTGTGTGTGTGTGTGTGTGTGTGTGTGTGTGTCCAGCTCAGCCCACCCTGGGATGGAACCACAGTCCCTGAGCATTTGCCTAAGCTTGCCTAAGCAGGCACTTTAGACCACTGAGCTATCTTGCCAGCCCCTGTAGTCAAAATTTTAAAATGGGCAAAATAGCCGGGCATGGTGGCACACACCTGTAATCCTAGCACTCGGGAGGCTGAGGCAGGAGGATCAGTGCGAGTTCAAGACCAGCCTGGGCTACAAAAGTGAGTTCAAGGCCAGCCAGAACTGCATAGTGAGACCCTGTCTCAAAAAGACAAAAAAAAAAAATAAAATAAAAAAAATAAATAAATAAATAAAAATAAAAATAAAAAAAATAAAATAAAATGCGCAAAATAGAAATACATAAATGTTTAAATTCCTAGAAATAAAACTTCATGAAAACTTTTAACATAGATTTCCCCATTATTGAAAAGATAACATCAGGTAAAAACAAACTTCTATATCCAAATCATTTCAAAAACAAAATTGTAAAAACTTTAAAAATAATTCTCAGCGAAAATTATATTTGAGTAGTATGTAGGTGAACTTTGTTATGTTGAATACAATATAGAAAGATGTTTTTTCTATTCTTCAAGAGAAATGTTGAATCCATTTTAGGGGCTATGAACAAACACTCCATTCCCAACACAGTCTATATATGTTGCACAGCCCCCGCCCCCAGGCCCTTGTGCACTCTACTACTGAGTTATCTATGCCTCTAAACCCACAGCCTCTTCTAAATCTCTTTTGTTTGGATGCCTTTTGTAAGCAGCATAGACTTATACCTGAAAGTTTTAATATAAAAACTCATTCTTTTAATAGTTGGGTAAACCCGTGAGCTTATTACAAATGAAATAGTATTCTGTCAATCTACCTTACTATCTTATGTCATATTTGTGCAAACATGCACCACATAAAAAAATTCTCTATGTTGTTTGCTTTAAATTTTTGAAGAAGGTGGCTAATATTTTCATTTGACCCTTAACTTTATAATACATTCTATGTAATATATTTTGCATTCCCTTTTGCACAGTATCTGTTCATTCTGTAAGTAAAAACTTCCTGGAACTGTTTCACCATCCCCTCCTTAACTCTTCCTCAGGACTCATCTTCAGATGATCATTTTACTTCCAGTTTTCCCCTTATATGGATATGGTTATAGGAACTATATGAGTCAGTGAGCTTATTCAATGTTCCATTGCTTTCCCTTCTAATGTTTTTTTTTTTTTAGATTTATTTTTTATTTTATTTATTTACTTACTTTTTTGTATTTAGTACAGGGTCTACCGGGTACTACTTATTACAATAGTACTTCATAAGTGGTTCCTTTTTCAGGTTGTCAGTGTCAAATTGGTCCCATTTGGTCCCATTAGTGAAGGATGAGACCTAATGGCAGGGTTGCTGGGATCTATAGGGTGTTATTGCTCAGGATATTTCCCATGACTTGAGGCCTAGAGAAAGAGGAAAAACAAAACAAAACAAAACTGTGTCTGGACTTTCTTCAGAAGGCATCCACTGCAGAAGGAAGACCTATGAGTTCACAAAAGTATCCCTGTGATACTCAAGTGCTTACCTTAGCCTTCATATTTCTAAAATCATAAGCTTAATATTTCCTTGGGAGTAGACACCTCTGCTCAAAGCTATAGTAGTGGCAATGGTGGCTTAGTCTTCTAGTAATCCCCAGGCTTAGAACTATAATTCCCACTAATTCCTTAGGAGGGAAGAAAAGAAAGTAAGAGAGAGGAGGAAGGAAGGAAGGAAAGAAGGTAAAAAAGGAAGAAAGAATATAGGTAGGTGATCAATTTTCTTTGTCTTAATAAAAATCCTAAGTCATCACAGCAGCAAGCTCTTATGACTCTGGCCCCTGGAGGCCATGTGCTGTACTCCGCTGTCCTCCTCCGCCCCTAGTCAGTTTCCTACTTCCTTTTTCACAATATCCTGTTTCCTTCTTCCTGCCTACTGACCAATCAGTATCTGCGATGTCGCACAGACTGCCCCCTACCCCACCTCCATCCTGGCCCTATAGCCTTTGTGGTGTCCCCCTCCCCAAGCCCTCAGAAGCTCCATGTCTCTCCTTTCCTGTGGTCTTCTCAGTGCCTATACAACAAAGGCTTCTTTTATCTTTTCTGCCTCTTTACTGCGCTGAAAAGCCTAACAGAAGGAACTCCAAGTACTATGGCCCACTAATTCCTTAGGAAGTGGCTCCCTTAGCCACTTGAAAAACCGATCAGGGTGAATCCCAGAAAGGGCTTCTCTAACTGCCTAGAAAATAGTGTGCTTTATACTCATTAAGGTGGAAATCTAAAGTAGTTACCTGAATTTTGAAACAAAGGGAAATCCAGCTATGCTCCCTGAAAACAGAAGCTTTAGCTATTACCTATGAGCAAGCACAAACCACAGCCCATTCCATTTATAGGCCTTTCAAAAATAAAATAATTGGAAGAATTTTTTAAATTGGAAGAAATCAAAAAATGCAGTCGCTGAAGGAATCTGCAGCAGCTTTCTCATTTGCCATGGTCTCAATTGAGAGAGAGGTTGGGGAGAAAATGAGGCACTTACCATCACAAATAGCTACAAAGGGGCTGGAGAGTTAGCTCTGTAGAATAAGCTGTTGCCTGGCAAACACAAGGACCTAAGTTCAATCCTCGGTTCAAAAAAAAAAAGCTACAAGGCAAGAGTTGTTCAAAGCCATCACTGCACAGTGAGCACCTATTTAAGCTACTAAGTATGCTCTGAAAGCTATAGGAATAGCAGAGAGCAGGCTAAGATCATCCCTGACAGAGGAAATTAAATCCAAATGAATACATTAAAAGGATGTCTTTTAATATATGGCAAACTAGCGTCTGCTGAGAACTGTCCAAGGAAACCCATTTGGATCACAGACTTGGTTAAGTCTCTCAGAGTCTAAAGTACTTAGGAACACCAAAGGAAAGTGGACGGGGTACTAATACATTAGATGGATTAGAACTGAATTCTTAGATATTAGGAAAATCAGTTTCACAGATGTTTTCCAGACTGTTAAAACAATGAGATGGTTATGCAGTTTTTCTTATTGAGTTTTGAAAATGTAGAATGCTTGCAGTTTTAAGACTCTGGTGGGCCACTCAGATGCTCAGTCTCCACCCCACCTGAGAATGTCAGTGCTTCATTTTCGGTTGCAGATGTACAGTGGGCAGGAATTAAAGGGGCCGTGCTCCCTTGGCCCAGCTCTGTGGTCCTGAGACCCAAGATGAGGTGTGACAATGCACGGGCTTTCTGTTCCACACCCCTTTAGCACTCCGCTGGCTCTTCAGCAGTTGCAGGATTGGTGGTCCCCAGATTCCACTAACTTTTACCACCTTCTAGTTCCCTGCTTCTCCTTGCCTGTATTGGAAGAAAAGGGATAAGAGGGGGTTTCAGAGATGATCAGGAAAGGATTGGGACCTTCCTAAGGGGGAGAGAGAGAAAGAAGAAAGAAAAACTAAAGCAGTCATTAAACTAGTCCTTGGCCTGAGTCTACAGATTTCAAAAGAGAAACAGTTGTGCCAAGAGCCTTCCCTCCTGGTCCTCCTGTTCCCTCCTGGCTGGCTCATCAATTGATTGTGTAGGGATCAAAAGTGTCAAAAGTGCCTTCTAGGTTCTTATTGTCCTATTCAGGGAACTAGATGGAACAATTGGTGAATGTGAAAGATTAGTATTTTAGTACAGGGTCTACAGGGTCTCACTATGTAGATTGGACTCATAGTGATCGGCCTGCATTCAGCCTGCCAAGAGCTGAGATTATAGGCAAATGCCACCACACCCAGTCTCAATTGCCATCTCAGCGTGCCCTGCGGGTAGGGCTGGCACAGCATGCTGGTGATTGAACCCTGGCCGCTGTCTCTGCCTAAACAGGCACTTTAATCCACTGAACTATTTGGTCAGCCCCAAAGATTAGCATTTATTTTGGGCAAAAATCAAAATAATAGGAAAAGGTAGCACAGAAGAAATGTTTAAGAAGGAAAGGGTATTTTCAAGGAAACATACGCCTTGCATGCAGAACAGACCACTGCAAGAGCAAGAGGGCAGTGGCACCGAGGCAACTGCTGCTGTCTCTTTTTACATCTTCTTTGACAGTTGATCCAGGTGGTCCCACCTGGTCCCAGAAGACTGGCATCAGGTGCTAGGCTCAGCTTGTTTTCATGTGAGAAGATTGCTATCAGGTATTAAGTTCAGAATGTTCTTGTGGTAGAAGATTGGTACCAAGTGTAGGACTACTGGGTTGATCTCTTCAGGCTCAGAAGCCACTGCTTGGTATCAGTGGTTAGTGAGTTGTGTTCAGTTGACAGGTGGTGCCTGCTTGCTCCAGGCACATTGCCATGCCCTAGAATTCTACCTCATTTGGAGATAGTTAATCAGCCTACTATATCTTGGCTTTGGAGTTTTCCTTACTTCCCTAAACCGACAATTGAATGAAAAATATGCTTCATACAAGATCGTATCATTTTGTTATGGGAAGCCTTTCAATATAGAGAGCACTTCCTGGTTCTTCCCATAGCCCAGAAAATTTATATGCGTAATCTCATGAAAAGTTATTGGAATTTTAGTGAGTTAAGTCCAATCTACCACTTCTAATGCAACATGTACTTATGGGGAGCCCAGGGGTGCTAAGTCCAGCCACAAAGTTGTCTATCCAGAACAAAGGCCTTGGCCCAAGGCTGAACTCAGGTTTTATTAATTTGTGAAGAAAGTAATGGCTTAAGGATGAGTGTCTGTGAGAATCATGGTAAGTAGGAGAGTGCTATGAGGTGGACTGGGCAGGAGGCCTGAAACCACCTCTGCAAAATGCAGAGAGAAGAATATGCAGAAACAGTAATCTGTGTAACGCAGTTGAAATAATATCTAAAGTTTTGAGGCCTGGGCTTCAGCTCTGATGTGTAATCTTTTAAGCCCCAGGAGGTCACAGCCTCTATCTTGAAGCTGGGTCCCGGCCAAGAGTGTGAAGCACTGTCCCTTCATCCTGCTTCATCCTGGCTCACACAAGTGAACAGCAGGGGTCCAAGGAAACCCTGCTGCCATCGTCAAAGACTACCCTCAGTGTCTAGGCTGGACTGATGTGCGTTGCTTAAAGCCACTTTAAGGGATAAGGAAAAGTCTTAGCCAGCTCTGTGTATATCAGTATGTGGAAATAGGGCCAGGTATGGCCAACGTGGAGACAATTGCTCCTCCTTCCAGAAGAGTCACCCAGGTGGCCCTGCACATGTCAGCACTCTCCCCTAGCCTTTTGTACTTCACGAAGCACACCTTCCCTTGGGAAGTATTCAAGTATTCATAGATTTCACTTGAAACCTAGGGAATCAGAATCTCTAAGGCTAGGCTTACAAGGTATGATTAAGATGTATGATGAGCGTTTAAGGGTTTAAAATTTTTATTCCAGTAAAAGACACATTGTCATTCATGCCTCTCAAAAATCCCTTCACTCTGAACACAGTCCATCATTCTTGCCACTTTCTGAAGCAGTTCTGCAGGTCCTTTTTGGTGAATGTTCTTTAGGAGGTGTGATCAACAACAGGGAATACTGTTGCTAAGTGTCACCCAGCAGAAAGGCAGATGTAAAATTACCACAGTGTGTCACTTTCCTCTTTCACTGCATCTGGCACTGTGAGACTTAGGGTTCTTCTCTGAAATCAAAATGACCATGAAAGAAAAGTGCTTTGAATCAGTGCAGGATACTGAACCCTTCACACTGGCACAACCAGAGACACTTACCACAGAGGACTTCCAGAACTGCTTAAAGCATGTTGAGAAAGATGGGATAAATGTGTTAGAAGTAAGGGGGAATATTTTGAAGGAAACTACTGACTGTATCTTTTACTATGATAATATTTTAAAAAATTCACTGTAACAAAAACACATTTTGTGAGACTCCAAATTTTATTTTATTTTATTTTATTTTTCTTGTTTCAGAACTTTTGTTGGCTTATTTATTTTTATAGCTCGCTCAGCCTTCCCTGAGGGCAGGGCTGGAGCAGCATGTGGTGCCAGGGATCGAACTGTGGTCCCAGCAGCTGCCTAAGCTTTCCTAAGCAGGTGCTTTACACCACTGAGCCATCCTGCTGGGGCCGAGACTCCAAATTTTAAAAACTACTCATGATTCTTACAGTAAACCAGCCTGTAACTTATTCCTGGAAATGGATGTCTTCCCTGTTTTCCCCTGTACGTGCACTGGAAGTCTTTTGCTTATTGGAAACCTTAAGTCAGCAGTGCTCTATGCTGTACAGCTGAGTAGAGACTCAACAGTCTAGAATTAGAAAACAATTTTCTAATTCTTTTCCTGTCTAACTCCTACTTTTTCTTTTTAGAAAAGGCATCCAGAAGAAGGCTTCCCTCACCAATGTCTACCAAGGATTCAACATCATATTTCTTCTCTTTGACTCTGCTTTTAGAATCTCATACAGCAGTAGCTGTGGTGCTTGCCTTATAATCCCAGCACTCTAGAGGATCACAGGTTCAAACCCAACGTGGGAGATTTAGAGGTCTTTTAATGAGACACTCTCTCAAATAAAAAATAAATAAATAAATAAGAAAAGGGTTAGGGATGTCGCTCAGAGAAAAGGCCCTAAGTTCACTTTGTAGTATTACCAAAATCAATCAATCAATCAATCAATCAATCAATCAATCTACCTATGTATCTATCCATCCATCCATTTCATACAACGCAATGCTTTCTCAATTAGGTGTCCTTTGTGGAATGGGACTGTAACCAGCTATCATCATAACCTTGGGACCCTTAGCCCACTATGTCAGTACAAGGTAATTAAATGGGACACAGAG
Organism: Myocastor coypus; assembly: GCA_004027025.1. NCBI lineage: Eukaryota > Metazoa > Chordata > Mammalia > Rodentia > Myocastoridae > Myocastor > Myocastor coypus. The sequence goes on along the minus strand of PVJA010020698.1, from coordinate 26,973 downwards.
ATCAATTGCTTAAGAAAGTTTTATTAATGTATTAGCATAAGCAGACAACAGATAGCAGATAAAAATAGCCCCAGAAACCCTTACAAGCTGAGAACTCAGCAGAAATGGATGGCTTCCTGTTTTCTGAGTCTGTACAATAAAGCTGCTTCAGAGGGAAGAGCTGAAGGAGAATAGCCCCTGAGTGGTGGTGATGCCCCCCTCTGTGTGGCTGGGCTGCATCCTGGCCCTACACTGAAGGAGCGCTGGTGTTTTGGCTGCCCTGGTCCCAGCTTCGGATCACTACGCCCCTTGCGTGGTCATCCACCCACTCCTCTCTCACCCCTGTGGGCTCTCTCTCTGCCTGCCCTCCGCTCACCCTTGGCTGAGTGCTGCTCTGATCCTGTTTTCCTGTTCCACTGCTCTCCCCACTTTGGACCTGTCCTCCCGGAACTGACTGTCCGGCCTCACCTACTTGTGTCCATCTTTGGCCACTGCCTGGCTGTGTCTGAGTCTGTCCCTGACCTCTGTCCCCTACATGGCTTGTAGTCTGATGCTCGGCCTGCTCCAGAGTCTGGCTATGTGACCCTGCTTGGGATTGCATGTAGCCTTTAACAGCCTGGCCAGTCTGGTACTGGTCTTGACCGTGGGTGTCTGTCTCTCTGGTCTGGCCATACAAGGACCCCTGTGTCTGGATGCTGGAGCTTCCTGTCTGGTGGCACCTGTCCTGTGTCACAGTCTGGGTGGCACCTGTCTGGGTCTGTGATGTGGCTCCAGTTGTGCTCTCACCTGGTCGTTTGCTCGTCTGTGACTGACTTTCCCACCTGCTCTCTGTCTGGTGACTCACACGGTCTCCTGCCCTCTGGGTCTGCTCCACGTGCCCCTTGACTCCTGTCTGCTGGCTCACCTGTCCCTGTCCCTGGGACTTGGCGTGCCCATCGTAGGTGCTCCCCTGTGGAGTGCTGATGTCCTGACTCTGGGTCCGAGTCACAGTTCTTCCCTGCTGTATAGAAGCCTGCTCACTCTGCCCGTGGCTGCTTCCTTCAAGATGCTGGCCTTTGCCTTCCTGTCCCACTTTATTGCCACTTCTCTGACCTTCCTGCAGCTCTTTTGAGAACCCAGCATGGTGACCCCCCAACTCTTGAGATCTGCAGGCTCCCCCAACACTCTGACTTAATGTCTTAAAACAGGCTTGGGCAACTTTGAACACCAAAACCAGGAATTCTTTGAATTCTATAGTCCCTGTCGCATCTTCATCCAGCAGGCACAGAACTTCATCCACTGTAGCTGGATCATGAGGTTTCTGGGGGGAAAATGAGTCCAAATCAACAATCCTTTCCTGAGGAGGAAGGGGTTCACTCAGCTCCACCTAGCTGCAAGCTTCCGCCCTCTGCAGCTTGGGAGCCCACCCCCCAAGGCCACCCAACTCCAAGCACACAGTGTTAACATTTAACTCTATTTTTAAAAATCCTGCCTCTCTCCTTCAAGGAAAGGAAGCACCTTCTGTTTTGTGTGCTCTGTGTCTGGCATAGTTTCTGGAGTACAGACCAGTTGGATAAAGGTGTACCCAGAAATGAATAAATGTTCTCATAAAGCAACTTGCTGGCCTTCAAGGTTAATTCTTCAACTTGTTCTTTCCTCTGTCATGAAAGAATCTATATGTAATAAGCCCCACACAAAGAGAAGTGTAGAGGAGCCTGGCCCATGGGAATTCTGAGGGCCTCTTACTGAGCAAATGCTTCCCCAAAAAGCAGTGGGTGGGGCCTGTAGGACTGTGAGGTCGCTATGAACTGTGCCCATATGTCCTTGTCCTCAAACACTCCATCTCCCTGATTGCTTTGGACATGGGAAGTGCTCCTAGAATCTCCCCCTCAGCCGCTGCCTGGGCTCTGAAATCTCATCTCTGATGTGATCAGTGAGTTCCTTTTTTGGTCAACTGCTTTATACTTCTTTTTTTTGGTACCAGGGATGGAACTCTGGACCTTGTGCTTACAAGGCAGGCGCTTAAGCCACTGAGCTATCTCCCCAACCCCTTCTTTATATTTCCAATGAAAGCTTAATGGATGATCAAATTCAGCTTGACACAGGAAGTGTCTGTTGTATCAAATTTAAGAAGCAATGAAAAGCAGCAGCTTTATTCTTTTCTTGAACATTTCGAGGATCTGTTCTTCCTTGAGCCCTTAAGAATCATTTTACCTTGTCTTCAAATTAGAATTTGTTAAAACCAAGAACCACACCAAGAACTCAGTCCCTCCTCTAACGACTAGGCTTGTCCATTTCCACAACTGCCTCCTGTCCTTTGCCTTTTCTTTCTGAGGACTGGAGTGAGCTGTGACCTCCTTGATCCCAAGAAACACAAGTTTTGCTGTGCTTCCCTACCCCTCCCCACGGCTCCCACCGTACCACTATGACATCAGCAAACTCCTGCTCCAGCAGTCTCTTCAGCTCCCCCCGGGTGAGAGTGGCACAGCTGCCCTCTGTCCCGGCGTAGCGCCCAAAGGCCTCGATGATCCCATGGATGTTTCGCAGCAACTGAGGCATGTTTGAAGTCAACTGAAAAAGATGAGCAGAAGCAGCTTCAGCTGCACCCTCAGAGCTCTTCTGCTCAGGATCCATGGCTCACACTGAAGAGGCTTACACAGAGGCTTTTCCTCTCTGTCTTCCTCTGTCCTGTCCTCCAGAGTGCGCTTTGTTTGTGGAGGTGAAGAACTCACAGTGACTAGTAGCAGCTCCTGAGCCCACAGTGAAATGCCAACTGTCACCTCCCTGCTGTATAGGCTGGGCCAAATTGCATTGTTTCTGCAGGCCTCAGTTTACCTACTGTGACTAAAGCTAACATTAACACTTACTTGTAGGGTTATTGTGAACATTTAAAGAGATAATTCATTTGAAAAGTACTTGGAAAATACTTGGCTTACACTAAGTGCTACCTATTAAATATCATTACTCTATTATATGTGTGTGTACATAATTTGTGTTCTTCTCTACTTTCAGCTGCCCACAAAGCACTTTCCTATACCTCATCTCCTAAAAATCCTTATAATCTCTGCTTTTTTATAAGTGAGGAAACAGGCTCAGAGAACTTAGAGGATTAGCCCAAAACCACACAGTCTTTAAGAGACCAAGCAAGCCCTAAAACCCATCTTTTCCTAACTCAAATGCAGTAAGTTTTCTAGAGTGTACCCCACTGTCAGGGCACATTTTATTTGCCTATTGTAAGATGTGTTAGAGTCCTCATGGGAGCACTGGAAGGCAAGTAGTACATATAGGAATTCAACATCTGCTGGGGCTGGGAACCCGCCAGGGCTCCAGGGCCCGTATCTGTCTTCTCTTGCCTCCTTTGGGAAACGCTTAGAAATGGTCAGGGCTACCACTTGTTGGAATGCTGGGGAGGGGTGACCCCCCCACGGATGGCCTTTGAGTTCTAGCTGTTTCCCCCTGTGACCTGTCAGGGAGCTCAGCTTGCAGGGTTGCCATATGACTGTACCTGCCCTGCAGTCCTGGTGACCTTTGACGGAGACCTCCAGTTGAGAGATTTTCATTCTCACTAACTAGGAAATCTAGAGGTAGGCTGGGGCAAAGATGGTATGTGACCAAATGGGCACGAAGCTCGGGAACAGAAATGTATTAAGCAGAAGCCTCTGAGAGACCAAAGGGAAGAGAGAGCATTGAAAATGACAAGGTTCAAGTACTAGGGAAGATGGAAACTCTCCCCAGCTGGAAAGCCAGGGCAGGACTTTAAAGATGTAAAGAAGCGTGTGGACAGAGGGTGGTATAGGGAGAGAAATGTGAAGGTTGGAGAAAGAAAGATACTTGGTGGCCACAAAAAAGGAAGACAGTGTGGCCTGAAGGATTGAGAGGGTACAGGGCCCAGGTAGGTTGTCCATGGAGTGTCCTTTCTGTGACCTGACAGCCACAAGTTCAGGTAGACTCTTCTTGTTCCATCAGGGGATGGAACTTCCCAACATGGGTAAACTCCTCAACATAGATGCAAAATATACCTTTTTAAACCCTAAGGCTGCCTTTAAGAGCTGACCTATAAGTGAAAATAATAAAATGGACTTTTAGTTGTATTTCAGATCTGTAGGATAAATCTTCAAATTCATCTCATCTAAATGTCATGCAAAGGTCGGGGCTACGAGTCCCAAGTGTCCTGTCCTCCCTGGGCTAACTCGCCTCATTGTTTGGGTTGGCAGAAGTAAACTGATTCTCACCCCAGGGACACAGAACTGCAAATGCCAGTCCAAAACCCCAGGAATAAGACACGTGCCGATTCATGAGGGCGTGTGGGCAGCTCTACTCCAAAGGGAGATTATTCCAGTGAGAGGAGCAGCTGCTGACCAGGTCAGGCCAGCCTCACGAGGAGGCAAAAGCTTGCTTGCTTCAGGAAGGTGCCATTTCCTAAAGGACTCTGGCTCCTGGTTTGCCTGAGGCCCAAAGAAAACACTTCCTGTCCATAGCCTGCACTGTTGGCGTTCAACTCATATCTGACTTTGATTTCATGAGTTTAGATCAGCAACACACTGAGAATGAGAAAGACTCCTCTAAAGGGGACTTACCTAGGGCCCAGGCAGGATGAGACAAGAGGCTGTTAGGCAGTGTGGAGTTCGAGGTCAGCAGGCCAAGAACCTTTTATAGAGGGTTTAATCAAGCTGTGTTTTAGACAGGATGTCCCCACCCTTCAGGAAAGCTTGATTCATTCAAGGTTCAGCCCAGCCCAGCCCCACCTCCTATTTTCTCTGTTTTACCTTCTGACCTGCGGCTGTTTGGGTCAATTAGCAGGTCGTTTCTACCACACTGAATCTGTGAGCCTCTACCTGGGTCCCTACGTGGGTCTGTCCCCTTACAGAAAATCTCTTCCTTAATGGGCTTTGGAGTGTTCAGCACAGACTGGGGTTCCTGGTGAACACCGTTCTCGCCATGAACTTAATTTTATCTTTTTGTTCAAACATTCAAGAACATTATCTGTCTTTTAAGGAATATTCTTTACAAAATTGTTTTTCTGGTGATATTATTACTTAGAGCATTTTTAAGTTTGGAATTAACCTTTCATGCCCAATTTATGACACATAAGAAAGCTAACAAGCCTCATTTCTTTGTTTTGGTCTCACTTATAAAATCAAAAGAAAAATACATTTAGCACCTTTTCTATCAACTGCTCTGAGTAGGTAGCATTTTCCAGCTTGAGAAGGAAGGGGCTTACCACAATTGCCTACAACTTCCCTGGAAACACAGGGGATTCAAGTAGTTGACCAGCCAATAAGTGTTCCATAAATTGAAACACTTACTCCTAGGGTTACCTTGATGGAGTTGCAGTCTCAAAGACCCCCTCCAAGAAGTTAATGATAAGAGGAATTAGCCTTTTTTTTTTTTTTTTTCTTTCAGGACCAGGGATTGAACTCAGGCCCTTGCACTTGCCAGGCAAGCGCTTATTCTACTGAGCTATTTCCCTGGCCCTGCAATTAGCATTTGTTACCACCATCTCATTCGGTCTGGCCTCCATGACAGAGGGATGCCCTAGAGAGGCCTATTTTGTAGATTAGACACTGAGAAGTAGTTACTCAGTGAAGGATGAGGGGATTAGACCAGACTCCAGGCCATGGTCTTCTCTACTGCAGTATGTTGCTACTTATTCATCTGACACTGACTTTTGGCACTTAACAAACATCACACTTTTCCTCCATGCAAGATGAGCCATGATTATTGAGACTGCAGCATTCTAAACTCTGCTAGTACATTCTGGGGGGAGTTTTTCAGGAAGATATGTAGTCTCTCATGACTCTGGGACCACCATCTTTGCTATGTTCACTTGTACATCAGCATGTACTAAAGGGAGAGAGAATGACAGCTTGAATGGGAAGACTCCATTAAGGATGCTAGTCACAGCCACTAGCAAGGGCAGTGCATCATCCAGCCTGCTGGGTACACAGACCCTGGATGGGCCGCAGACCTCAGTAGGGCAAACAGAGGCTTTGTCATGGTCGAATGCTCACAGAAAGGAACTGACTTGAGTCCAGGGGTTGAGGTGGGTTAGGAAGTTGGCCAGTTTGATCAAGGAAGAGCAGACAGAGTAGAGGCTCTAAGTTTTGGGTGCCAGAGAGGATGGAGGAGGTTGCTATGGCAGCTTATAAGTGTTTGAAGAATGCTGCATAAGTGAAGGGGACATAGCTAACAGATTAGACCTTCCTTCTGTGGGTGATATGGTAAGCTTTATGTGAGGGGACTTGAACTTATAGACATGTTTAGGAATGAAGGAATGTTAGGGAAGTAACAAGCCAGGCACTTTGTCATGAGATAACTGCAAGAGAGGTATTATTACATTTAGTTTACTGATGAAGAAATCAAGGCACAGAGAGGTTAAGTGAAGTATCCAAAGTTCACATACCTAGAAAGTAATAGATCTAAATTTGAGTTTAGGTCAGCTTGCTTCCAAAGCTTGTGTCCACATGTGTCTGGGGCAGGATTGTGTCTGCTAAGGATCAGCTCTAGGGATTGTAAGCGGAGGTCCAAGGGGTGTGTGTGTGTGTGTTGGTGTTAGTGGGCAGAATGACTGAAGTGTATGAGTGGGGCTAGGACAGGGGAGATGAGGAGGGAGAAATTAGACTGAGTTTGGGGCTGAGTGTATGACTATTTAGTTTATAGAGTTTCTGAAGTGTTGTCTTAGGTTAGTACCTTTACTTAGTAGTTATATTTTATGGATATATGGGAGGCAGAGAGAGAGGCTGGGTAGCTGATCAGAAGTTGAGTCCTAATTTCATCCTCTGCTCACTCTGCTTTGGAGTAATTCTGAAAACCAGAAAGCTGTTATTTAGAGCTGCTTGGGATGTGGAGAAAATTTATGGAATACCTGTTGCCCCCATACTTTCATTGGAAAACAGGTTATTGGGGGTGTGGTTCTTGGTAGAAAAGAAAAATAGTAAACAGTTCTAGGCTTTCTTATGTTCTCTGTACTATAGCTGGAATGTCTTCTCCCCAAGCATTGGCCCTGGCCAGAACATCCTAGAAGCCTCGTGTTCAAGTTCAGCCCAGAAATGCCAGGAAGGATTAGGCAGACACTTGAGATATTCTAGTGACTTACGGAGGATCTGTTAGGCCTTCTAGGTCTAATCCCTGACCTGACAGGTTGTGTTGGCCCTGCTGTTTCTCTGAATTCTGTTCCAGGCAAGGGCACATGACTGACATGCTCATTGGGCAGGAAAGCTGGAATTGGTCAGTTTTCAGGAACTCCTAGAATATTCTAATCTAGGTGCCCAACTCACAGGCAAAATTAGAATAAGCCAACCACAAGGTTTCAACTTCTTTCCACTGAAAAAGAAAAAATAATTACTATCGAGCAGAGATGGTAGGAAATTTCTTTTCCTTCTTCACCAGACCCCATTCTCAAAACTTTGCAATGTCCTGGTGGTACAAAAGAGTTGCTTCCAAGGCAGTACATTGAGTTCGAAAGAGACATCACTGGGGCAAGTGAGAGCTGGATGGGCACTGAGCGACTCTGTACCTTGCTGAGGAAAACAAGTAAACATGGGCGAAGGAGACCCTAAGAAGCTATGAGGCAAGGTGTCATCCTGTGCATTGTTTGTGCAAACTTGCCGAAAGGAGCACAAGAAGCACCCAGAGGCTTCTGTTAATTTCTCAGAGTTCTCTAAGAAGTGCTCAGAGAGGTGGAAGACCATGTCTGCTAAAGAAAAAAGGAAATTTGAAGACCTGGCAAAAGTGGACAAGGCTCGTTATGAATGAGAAATGAAAACGTATGTTCTTACTAAAGGAGAAACAAAAAAAGTTCAAGGATCCCAGTGCGCCCAAGAGGCCTCCCGCGGCCTTCTTGTTCTGTTCTGAGTATTGCCCAAAAATCAAAGGAGAACATCCTGGCCTCTCCATTGGTGATGCGGCAAAAAAAAAAAAAAATTGGAGAAATATGGAATAATACTGTAGCAGATGGCAAGCAGCCATAGGAGAAGAAGGCTGCTAAGCTGAAGGAGAAGTATGAAAAGGACATCGCTGCCTGCCAGGCTAAAGGAAAAGCTGATGCAGCAAAAAAGGGAGTCGCCAAGGCTGAAAAAGGCAAGAAAAAGAAGGAAGAGGAGGATGAAGAGGAGGAACAAGAAGATGAAGAGGATGAGGGGGATGAAAAAGATGATGATGAATAAGGATTCTAGCACAGTTTTTTTTTTTTTTTTTGTCTGCAAAGCAGTTAACCCCCTTGTACACAACTCACTCCTTTTGAAGAAAAAACAAATTGCACTGTAAGGCTGTGTAAGATTTGTTTTTAAACTGTACAGTGTCTTTTTTCCTATAGTTAACACACTACTGAATGTGTCTTTAGATAGCCCTGTCCGGGGGTTATCTTTCAGTAGCCACTAGCCTTGCCTAGTACAGTACGCAGGTTGTAACTTGGCATGGAAATTTAAAGCAGGTTCTTGTTGGTGTGCACCACAAATTAGTTATATGTGGGGATGGTAGTTTTTCATCCTCAGTTGTCTCTGCTGCAGCTTATGTGGAATAATTGTTGTTCTGTTAACTGAATACCACTCTGTAATTGCAGAAGTTGCAACTGTTTGTTTGACATTCTGAGTGCTTTTAAGTAAATACAATTTTAAAACATTAAAACAAAGCAAAAATAAAACCCCAAAGATTTGCTGCCTAACACGCAGTGGGAACACATTTCCCACCATGTCTTGCTTTCGTAATCTCTGGTTAAGGATATGAGCCTGTTGTTTCCCACCCCACCCCCCAGCTGGTGCCGCCTTCATGCCCCTCCGCAAGCCCTTTGCTCTGCTGCTGATGCTTTCTCCATCTCCTCCACGCAAATGTTCTCACACATTCTGAACAGCTCAAGTGTCACCACTTGCATGGTGTGTGTCCTGATGTTACACACAGATGGGCTCTCTCCTACATCTTCTAGCTTTCTTGCAGTACTCTTGTCAATATGCTTGTCTCGGGCCCGGCAGGATGGCTCAGTGGTCTAAAGCGCCTGCTTGGGAAAGCTTGGGAAGCTTCATGGACCGCGGTTCGATCCCTGGGACCACATGCTGTGCCAGCCCTGCCCTCGGGGTGGACTGAGCTGGCCATAAAAATGAGTGAATAAACAAACAAAGGTTCTGAAACAAGAAAAAAAAAATAAATAAAATAAAGTAATTATTTAAAAAAAAATATGCTTGCCTCTTTGCCCACTCATTCTTTTTAGTTTATTCCCTCTTTAAAGCACAAGGCTTATTTGAGTAGATATGTGACAACTTTCTATGGAATGCTTGACAGTTTCTCACGTAGCATAGCTTTCTCCTGAAACATGAGGGCCTGGTGATGTGACACCCAATCCATGCCTGTCACCACATACCTGCCCAACAAGGGATACTGGGCTTCATCTCTGTTTAAGGACACAAATTGGGAAACCTCTGATTCTGAGGTCAAAAGAGGCTCTAGGACCAAACTGAAGAAAGCAGTAAGGCAGCTTTAAGTCAGGATGGGCTGCTTTTGTGCGGGTTTTAACTCTCCCAACCAGTAAGTGCTGTTCTTTACTGGGTTGATAGGCTTTACTGTCCTGCATTCAAGCACTTCTAGGGAATTATGAGGATAAAAAGTTGATGACAGGTGACAGGGTGTTCTGAGCAAACGACAAGGGCATGTAAAGGTTAAGTAGAGGGTTGGCTGTGGGGCTACGGCAGTTCTTAATTGGGAGAGGATGAGGTGCCCAATATTAAAGTTTTGGGATCATTCTGGAGGTCACTGGCCATTGGTAAATTTACATATTCATTCCTTTCAGGCTACCTGACACAGCAGGTTTTGAGAAGGTAAGAAAACACATAGATTCATTGTTCTCCTCCTCAGGAGTGGAGACCAGCACAGTTCTACCTGTCACTGGCTGCTGGCTTAATAAGTTCCTTAACCTCTCTGAGCCTGTTTCCTTATCTATTAATAATGACCAACTTTGCTTACATATACCAGGTGCTTTTTGTGACATTAAAAATACACTTCAATTCTAAAAGTGAATTGTAAACTGATGAACTCTTGAACAGTGCAGGGTGTTGTTATTTAAAATAGGGACAGCCTGGCAGGATGGCTCAGTGGTCTAAAGCGCCTGCTTAGGAAAGCTTAGGCGGCTGCAGGGACTGAGGTTCTATTCCTGGCACCACATGCTGTGCCTGCCCTCAGGGCAGGCTGAGCTGGCCATAAAAATCAATAAACAAACAAAAGTTCTGAAACCAGAAAAAAAAATTCTTTAGCCAGGCGTGGTGGCTCACGGCTGTAATCCCAGCACTCGGGAAGCTGAGGCAGGAGGATTTGGTGCGAGTTTGAGACCAGCCTAGGCTACAAAAGTGAGCTCAAGGCCAGCCTTAACTGCATAGCAAGACCCTGTCTCAAAAAGACCAAAAATGAATAAATAAATAAATAAATAAATAAAATAGGGACAGTTATATAGGATTAATTGCCAAATGGATCATTCATTCTATCTTTGAAGAAGTATTATCAGTAAGTAAAACACCCTGCATTTTGGAAAATCCATAAATTAAAATTAGAAAAACAAGTGAGTGATTATTCACTAGCAAATATATGTTTATTTTTCCTTCAGAGCATTTACCACAGATTTCCTTTAACCATTATTTTCAGATCAACTTCAAATGAAATACTAGTTGTCAAGGAAGCAGAAAGAAGTCGTGTTCTGTCTGTATGACTTCCATGTTGCAATCTACTTTGCAGAGAGCCTTCCTCTAGGTGCAGCCCATACAAGTGCCATGGGACTCTCAGAGGCTGGCTGGCTGCCTGGTACATGCTTCTCCCATCTGAGTGTGAGGGACCTTCTTTCCATCCCGATTCCCGAGTTGGCCCTTTCAGTTATTCTACAGATTCTATAAATGGATGAGGCTGCTGAACATCGCTGCGTGTACATATGTGACACCTGTGTATGCCTTTAGTTTTCACATTGTATGTTGGTGAAGTGGCAGTGGTGGTCAAGGAAGAAGTCACTTTCCACCAGGGTGGGCCTCACTACTGGGTCTGAGTCATGGCTCTCACTAGTAGCTGGCCACAGAGAAGGTCTAGGAGGCTAAACGGTGGCCATGCTGGGCTCCCAAGTACAGTCACAGAAGGCAAGTTCTTTTGCAGATGCAAGCATTGAGGATCACCTTAGGCCTAACACCTAATACTTGTGTATAGATTGTGCGGCAGCTGCTGTGTTAAAGGGACGTCTCAGGCACTGAGATCTCTACTTCTCACATGCTGCAGGCTGTCATTATTCTTATACATTGTTTGGTAAGAGGGGCCTTAGTTTTAAAGTAGTGAGATGATTTTGTCCAAGTCACATTGACAGTTTTGCACAGAGATACACTGGAGCTACGATTTTTCATTCCTGGCCTACCAGGGTTCTTGCTATATGTGTATGCCTCCATGATGGGTTGTGGATGAGGTGGGGCACGTGGATACCCACAGGTACTTGGTAAAGGATTTTTGTCAACATACAGTCCTCTTGGAATAAAGATAGACAGGAGGTCATGTTGAGGAGGCCCAGCACAGATGAGGTTGGCCTCACAGGAGGGCAGAACCTCAGAGGCAGCTCTGCAAGGGAGGATTGCCGTGGCCTGAGGCATTATGTGGCTGTCACACATACAGCCAATTTTAGCCTCTTCTTTTAATGTCACTAGCCAGAATTTAGGGCCTCCCTCCTTGCTTCTCTTACTCTTGTTAAGGCAGGAATGACCTTTATATTGTCAAAATGGAAAAATCTGAAATATTCAAAATGTTTTTATCAGCTCCCACACAGTTCTGCTTTCAGTCTTGAGCCTACCCCATTTGGAAAGCCAACCCAAGCCCCACCTCTCATGAAGCGAAACCCACATTCCCCTGGGGAAGAGCTATCAGCAAGGGCCGTGCCTTCAAGTGCAAACAGGCCTCAGCTGAGATTTTGCTGCACAATTACTGTCCCTGCCTGCAGCAAAGAGAACGTGGGGAGGAAGGAGGGTAAAAGCAGGGCCCAGAGTCTAGGAACAGGCACTGAAAGGTACACAGGCTTGCAGCTCACTGCCCTGCGAGGATCTGGGGTGGAGAGGGCTGTGCTGGATTTGGAGAACATTTCCTCGATCTCACTTCATTTCTCCTAGCAGAGTTCACCAGAGAAACAGAACCAGGAGTTGCCTAGATGTACATGAAGAGAAGGTCAGAGTTTGCTTTAAGGAATTTTGAGGAGTTGCCCCAGACTGTTGTGGGGCCTGGGAAGAGTGAGGCCAGCGGGGCCGGCCCGCGGTGGGCAGTGCCGGCAGATCACTTTGCAGTCTTGTCTGAAGACAGTAAGGAGGCAGATTCCTTCCTGTGTGTAGGGCTTCAGTCGTTGCTTGTCAGACCAGGAACTTACTGGGTGTAACCACCCACTTTACAGCAGGTAATATACTCCACTTTTTTCCAAGTCTGCTAGTGTAAACATTACCCACATCTAAAACGTACCTTCACAGCAATGCTTAACTAGCTTACCCTGAAACTGAGCACCACGGTGCAGCTGAGTAGCCACTAAAACTTAGCTGTCATCATCTTGGTTCTCAGTCCTGGCTCTCAAACTGGATGGCAGCTCCCTTGGCTTCTTAGGACATCAGCAATATTTTGTGTTTTAGCCTGGGCTTTATTTTGTGTCTTTTTTTCCTCAAGCAGTCTACTCTAGTGCTTTTTATTTTTAATTATGCAACCTTTTATTCTTATTAAAAACACCATATGTGCTTGAAAGGACACCTTGTCATATATATTTTATTATGCTCCAGGGGTGAACTCATCCAATCCTTTCAGCATCAGGGAGGTAGATTCTTTAATATTTCCTTACTCAGATAAGGGAAACAAGGCATAAAAAGGTTGTGTGATTGTCCAGGGTCACACAAGCAGGGCAAGACTGCAGAGTCAGACCTGAGATCTCTGGCTCTGCAGCCTGCGCTTTTAATCACCGTACCGAAGGGCCCAGGAGATTTACATTTTTCTATAATATGGTGGTTATTTTATGTTTGCTTGTTCAGTCTACAGTTGATTTTACTTTTCACATAATAATGGGAAAATATTTACAAATCACTAAACAATCTTCAACTTTTATGTCATTCTTAGTAGTAGCAAATAATTCTGCCGAACTGGGGTGGAATTTATTTAATCATCTGCATTTGCAATTCAGACTGCCTCTTTGTTTTTTGTTTTTTTCTTTTTTCTACATTTTATTATTTTGTTTCATTTTATTTTATTTGTCTTTTTGAGACAGGGTCTCACTATACAGTTCAGGCTGGCCTTCAGCTCACTTTGTAGTCCATGCTGTCCTTGAACTCCCAAAGATCCTCCTGCTTCAGCCTCCTAAGTGCTGGGATTACAAGCATGAGCCATTATCCTGATTTTCTTTTAAATATAAGAGAATAGTATAAAAGGACTATTGTTAAACATGTACCCTCACACTGCCTAGTCCTTAAGATAAATATATAGAAGCAAAATTGTAGTGATCAAAGAAGAGTAATAGTTTCAAGGCTTTTGCATGCCACAGACCAAGCTACCCTCTGGAAAAGTGGCTTCAGTTTACTTTCCCAGGAATGTGCAACCTCTGGAAACTCAGCTCACAAGAGCTGTTATTTGTTTGTTTATTTATTTCATGGTACCAGGGATCAAAGTCAGGACCTTTCACTTGTCAGGCAAGCACTTATTCCATTGAGCTATCTCCTTGTTCTCAGAGCTGTAATTTTAAACAGCTAACACCTCAAGAGATCTCACCGTGTGATTTCAATTCTTTAATTGGTTGTGGCACTAAATAAGGTCTCAGACCACATTTTTATGATGAACTGGGTCTGTCAAGGACTAACATTTCCTTCCTTTGAGGTCACCGTTCTTTTATAAGGAATGTGGGCTATGCTGACTAGTTTCAGAGTGAAACAGTTCCTGTTGACTCCCTAACTGAAATATTTAGTTAGCTTGAATCCTTGAGCTGTTCCCACCCCCTCACCCATGCTCTAAACTTTGTATGGGCCCTGGACCTTATCAGCATGCCTAGAGCAGGTTACATCTTCTTGGGCTAAAGTTTGAAACCGTAAGCTTGTTTGGATTTTATTTCTAACAGTGCTTAAGGAAAAAAGGGAAAAAATGCCTCTTCTTTGTTTCTTTGTAGCCCATAGTTCTGTTCTAGGCCTGCTAACACCTTACTTTCTGTCTTAACACCAACAGCTGGAGTAGGCTGTGAGCAGTGGTGGGAGGTACTCATCTGGAGGACAAGTTGTTCCTCTCCTGCAGAGGGTATGAGAAAGTAAGGGTGTGGAGCTGCTGGCTGGAACCTTGTTATAACCTCTGAGCTGCAGGGTGCTCTGGCCAATGGAAGAGCTCTGGGAAGGGTGAGGGCAGGAAGGCTTTGGGACCAGCCACTCCTCCTCAGGAGGTCTTGGGTGCTTAGGGTGCTCATCTGGAGAGCTTGCAGGTGGGCACTCCCTAGTGCTTTCATAGGGGTGTGGTGAATATCACATGTAAGGTGTTTTGCAGATAGTTATGAATTGCGAAAAACAAAACAAAACAAAAAAAACCAAAGTCGTTATTATTCTGAGCCCTGTGGTGATTCTGGTTTTTCAGGAGGAAGTGCTGGGTGGTTTGTTGTGGTCTGAACTTAGTTTGTTATGTTTGGGGAGCATGTGGCTCTAGGGTTAGAACAGACTAACCACCCTTGTATTGTTATTGTATTTGCTCTCCAATGCTCACCTTAGGGTAATCCCTTTGTGTCATAGATTCTCATTTGCAAAGTAAGGATAAAGCATGATACCAGCCTTATTGGCCTATGTGAGCATTAATCATTGTAAGCATTGGGTTTAGTTTTAGGCACCTTGTAAGAGTCTTACATAGATTAACTCATTTAGCTATTGCATAATCTAGTTGGATGACTTATTTTATCCATACTTTTTATGTGTGAGGAAACTGAGGCCCGAGAGGTAAAATAGCATCCCAAGGCCACACAGCCATCAAGCGGACACATATCCAGAGTCTGTTCTCGAGGGCCCTGTTTCTAGCTACTCAGCTCTACTGCTTTTGTCCTGCATTGAGGCGAGGGAAGAAGGATGAGAAAGGAAAGGCACTTAGCTTTTCACTCTCAGAAGTCAGTCAGGCTCATGCTGAGACTTGGGGTTCACACTGCGCAGCCCCTCCCTGCTCTGCTTCCTCCAGGCGCACCTCTTCCAGGAAGTTTTCCCAAATGAGTCTCACCCACATGTGCATTTCTATTTTTTCTATCTGCTTTGTACTTATGAACTTATTATAACCCTTTGAGAATTGGTATTCAATTCCATGGGTGTTTATCAACTGCTCAGTGTGTGGGACTGTATATTGTAGATGTGGATAAAGCAATTTTTCCCTGCTAGGCATCTATAATCTTGTTGAAGACATAGACAAACACAGTCTTATGAAATACAATTTAAGATCAATATTGTGAAAGAAAAATATGAACAATGTATTATGGAATTATGAGGAAAGTGATTTGTTAATTCAGATAAGAGGCGGGCAGCTCTGAGATAGCCTCTCAGATTGAGCATCTCCAAGGGCTCTTGAAAAGTATGGTGCGTAGGGGCTGGGGAGATAGCTCCGAGGCACAAGT
>PVJA010020698.1:0-11326 GCA_004027025.1 Myocastor coypus | reverse complement strand
AGGTCTGTTCTTTGGTTATTATTCTCAGCCATGTTATTCCTGTCTCTTCGTCTGGCAAGAGCAAAGCTGAAGCCCTGCAGAAGCTACACTTTACTCAGGAGCACAGCAGGGAACAACGCCTGGGCTTTGTGGCCATGACTTGGAAGAAGCCACCCAGCCCTTGGCTCTTGGAGAGCATCCAGCAATGTTCCTTTGGGTCTTTTTGATTCATTTCCTGGTCAAGGTCATGATCAAAGCATCAGATCACCTCCTCAAAGAACTTGTTATGAACTATAATTTTTACTTTTCCATCCATCTGTCCATCTGTCTATCCATCCACCCACCCACCCACCCTTCCAGCCAACATCTGTCTAACCTCTTTTTGATGCTAGGGAATAAATCTGTTACAGGAGCCTCAAAGGGACACAGTCCCTGCTTCCAGGCTGAGTCCAGTTGGTGGTGTGTGATCATGCAGCTACAGCGCTGAGCACTTGGACTGAGAAGGGGCCTAGATTAGGGAGTTGACAGCTCTGCCACTGATAAAGGGGAAAAAGAAGAGGAAAGCAGAGAAGGAAGAGGAAAAAGAGGAGGAAGAAAAGGAAGAGGAGGAGAGGAAGGAAAGAATGAAGAGGAGAAGGGCCAGTGGTATAGCTCAGTGGATTAAGTGCTTGCTTAGGGAAGCAAAAAGGACCAGGGTTCGGTTCCTGGCCCCACCTGCCACACCAGGCCCTCTCTCAAGTGCTATGAGCCAGCAACAGAGTCCAGGTGCAGTGGTGCGTGCCTGTAATCCCAGCACTTGGGAGGTAGAGGCAGAAGGGTCACTATGAATCAGTAGTGAGAGCCCGTACAGAAAGAAAAGAAAAGAAAAGAAAAAACAAAGAGGAGGAGGAAGGCAAAGAGAAAGAGGAGGAAGAAAGAAGAAGGAAAGATAATGAGAGGAGAGCAGAGAGAGGGAGGTCGAAGGGCTGGTGGTTGCCAGAGTATATGGAGAGACAGGAAGTGGAGCAAGGTCAGGTTTCTTGGGAGACACACAGCAGCATTTATACACTTCCCTCCAGGCACTGTGGGGCACATAAAGGAGTTTAGCTTTGCATTTATGAAGAACACAGTCTCCAAAGAGGACAGGGCAGTGGGCAAAGGCAGGAGGAGGAACAAGAGGCCAGATGTCTAGGAGGAGTTGATGAAGACTGGCTCGGGTTTGGGGGTGGGGCCTGGTTGGGAAGAGTGGGCCCTGGTGGAGCAGTGCTGGGAGTAGAATTAACACACTTGGCTGTCAGAGCGGACCCGAAGGTGTGGGTCAGGGAGACATACGCACCACCCACATCCACTGTTCTGACTTCTGTCACTATTGGTTTCCTGTGAGACTCTGTTGAAAGAGAAAACAGGAGGAAGGGCAGGTTGCATCAGGGCCGAGGGCAGAGAGATGAGTTCAGTCTTGGGGTGTTGAGTCAGCAGGAGATGAGACACTGGGACTCGGGCTGTGTGATCCTAGCATAGATTTGGAATCTCCAGTATAGAAATCTTAGATAAATATTTGACACTATGTGCCGTGATACATACCTATAACCCTAGGATTTAGGTAAGGCCAAGGTAGGAGGGAGGTAAATGAGGTCAGCCTGGGCTACACAGTGAGTTCCAGACCAACCTTAGAGCATAACAAGGCTATGTGCAAACAAACCCTCCAAAAAGGGCCAGCCAGATAGCTCAGCAGACTAAAGCACCTGCTAGGTAGAGCACAGTGGCTGGGGTTCAATCGCTGGTGTGGTGTGCCAGCCCCACACGTGCGCTGAGATGGCAACTAAGACTGGTCATAGTGGTGCGTGCCTGTAATCCCAGTGCTTGGGAGGCTGAAACAGGAGAATCACGAGTCTGAAGTGAGACCCTGTAGACCCTGTACCAAATACATAAAAATGGAAAAACACAAAAAAAAAAAAAAAAAAAAAAAAAAAAAAAAAAAAAAAAAAGCCAAAAAAATCCAGAAAGGTATTGTGTTTGAACTGAGATGACCGAGGAATGCATTGAAGAGCTTTGGAGCAGAGGAGCAAGTTATGTGAAGGCAAGGAGACTCAAGCAGCCTGCATCAAGCGTTCAGCAAGATCAGGGCACCAAGTTTCCTGGCACTGTCAATAGGAGAGGACTGGTGCCAGACCGAGAGAGCAAGGGAGACAGGCACCGGTTGGAGGAGCGGGAGGTGCTGAGGGGAGAGCGTCTGAAGGGAGCGTTTCCATAAGTTTGGCTAAGAAGCCAAGGCTGAAGAGTGTCGGGGAAGGGAAGTACGAGCTAAAGGAGTGTTCCTATTAAACGGGAAGGGCTTCAATGTGCTTGTGTGTTGACAGGAAAGAGTCAGAAAAGGAGTTAAAGAAGGGGCTCAGAGCATACAGAGCCTGGGTCTCTGGGGTTCCACAGGGTCCTGTTGGCTTCTGGGGGAACTCAGGCCCTTTAGGCGAAGCAGACTTCTGACCAGAAGGGCTCCCGTGTTCCCCCTGCTGCAGGCCTCAGCCTTCTTTCCACTCCACCAAACCCGTTTTGTGCCTTTGTTATGAGTGCAAAGCCCCAGCTGATAAGGAGACCGGACTTCTGATCAGACCTGTCTCCGTGGCTTCTGCCTGTGCTTAGTAGCAGGACGCTTTCCTTGGGCATCTGCTGCCAATATCATGGATGGAGAGGCGGCTGGAAGTTGGTTGAGCGGGTGACCTGCTTGGCGCTGGTGTCCTGGGTGGGATGCTTCTGTCTTGGTTCAGAACTCACAGATTGCTTTGCAATGCTGCCACCTAGCAGTCAACTGGTGTATAGCAGGAAGGCTTCCACAGCCACTTGCTGTAGCAACAAAACAGAAAGCAGAAAACGTGCAAGGGCAAAGAGAACACCACCCTGAACCAGAGAGAGAATGAACTTCAAACCAACTGCAGCAGAGGCCAATGAAACAGACAGCCCAGAGCCACGGCTTATCACACACTTATGCCATCTCTCATTCTATCCCTTGAATTAGTTTTTATTATTTTTCCTATTTTATGGAGGTGGCATACCCCTGGAAAGATAAAAGACCATTTGATTAAAGTCCTTTGCTTTGCAGTGAGAGAGCTGGGGTTTGAAAATGCATCTTCCAACTTTGGGAGGTTGAAACAGGGATGCAGCTCCCTACTGCTGAAATGCATTTCAGGAGCAGAAGGAATAATTCAAGGTATGAAATGTGCACAACGTGAGCAAAACTAGACCATCAGGGCCTCTGTCTATCTGGCCTTACAGTTCAGAGTAAGGCGGGGTGTGTGAGGTCTCCCCTTCCCAGGGGTGTATGGTTCTGCCGGGCCTAAGTGGAGACTTGCCAGGGTCTGTGTAGGAGCCAAGACAGAGCTGATACCAGAATTCAAGGGCCAGGGGAGGGGCCCCGAGAGGGTGACCAAGGATGGCTATGGACAGGACCAGGGAGCACAGCTCAAGACCAGAGAAGCACAGCAGTGGGTAGATGGACCCTAGGAGCAGGCCAGCCAGGGGAGATCCAGGCCTGGGTACCTCTGAGGAGAATTTCAGGCGGGAGAGAGTTCCAGCTGCCTCACTGCGACAGGCCCTGGCGTGGAAGGGAAGCTCAGAGCCACCTGTCCAGTTGGTGATGGGTGGTGACAGCACATTTTGTTCAGAGCCCCCTGGAGGGAAACAGTAAATGAGTGTCCTTCTCATCTTCCTGGGCTGTGTAGCAAGATGTGGGAGCAGCAGCTGGGGACAGGCAGAGGGTCCCTGTGGGGACCAGGAAGGTGGAGGTGAGCACTGGCCCCCTGTTTTGTGTGCCCTCTGGTTTTCAGTTGTGTAGGATAAGAGCCCTGTGCTTGGTACAGTGTTTTACTTTGCTACTTCCTAGTTACTCTTATGGGATTTTCTTTCTTTTTGGTTTTACAAGTAAAATTCCCTTTGAAACAATCCCCCCCCATCCCTGACTTTCTAAGTAAAAAGGCAGAGGAATCATGTGTTCCCTTGTGGGTCCAGATAACAAAAGAGAACATCTGCTTAAAGTTGGAAGAGGAGTGGGGTTGGGAAGAGGGTAGAGGACAATAAGGAAGAAGCTTCGCACTGCAGTCATGTACTCTCTGCTCTCCCAGTGTGCACCAGCCCCTCCCCTCCAGAAAAGTCAGTAGAAACTTCCTAGGTACATAGGAAATTGGACCCTACTGACAAGTGCTCAATAAGTATTAACTAGTGAATATGTACATATGCTATTGACACTTTAATTTTTAAAAATCTGGCTAAAAATACACACCCACTACAGAAAAATCAGAAAAAAATAGCAATTAGATTGTCTTTCCAATCAACTAAAAATAAACAACTTCATCATTTCCTCTGATGACTTGTAAGATCGCTCCTTCTCTTCCCAGCCACTCAAGGGTCACTGGTGTCACAGTGCCTGTGCATAGTGAGTGCTCAGTCAGTACTCATTGGGTGGCTGATTGATGATGTGTGCTTGGTGAGCTCCAAGTTTTCTGTAAACATTAGAAAATATGGCCTATGCCCTCCACAGCTGTTTTTTTCCCCAAATTAGCTGGTGGCCCCTTGCCATGACAACAGGTATAGCTCCATGGGAAGTTGGTCTGGGGGCGCCCCTGGATCGCCTGATGGGAGCTGACCTCAGAGCGCTGGGATCTCTGTGGTCATATACTGAGTGATCTGTCCATACTGCTGGAGATGAAAAGATGACTGTGTTGAGGATGGAATTTACAAGCTAAGTGGAATTCAACCTGCCATGGGTAGCCCTAGAGTTAGAGAGGGATGGCTCTGGGCAATTAACTCTGAGAGACTTCACAGAAGAGGCAGCCTTAAAGGATAAGTGAGGGGTGGCAGCGTGAGGCCTTCAGGGATGCTGGTCTAGGTAAAATAAGGACAGCAGTGATCTTGCAGGTATGCAGGCTCCAAGCATGTTCCAGAGACATGGAGGGGTCTTTCTATAGCTCATATTTTCAAATGTGACTATGAGCCTGTCTCTTGCTTCTCCTTGGGTGTGTGGTTTCTAGCGGGGTCAGGCAGGTGTGCAGTTCAGGCCCAGTGTCAGCGCTTTTTTCCTGATACCTCTGCAATTCTGTAGATAGTTGAGGCTTTTCTCACTGTACTGGTCCTTACTGCTGTTCTAGTCCTTCCCATGCTGACTGTCAGCATTTTAGGGCCTAATGTGCTCCTCACAGCGACGGGAAATATTCTTGGCTCATCCCTAAATCCCCAGCATTTAGGTCGGGACCTCACCTAGAGCACATACTCCATAGATGGTTATTTGTTCTTTAGCTTCTTTGCTGGAAGCACAGCAGCCCAGCTATAGGATCAAACTCAAGTTCCTCAACTAGAATATATTTTAGGGGTGAAGGTCAGACTCTAAATAGTGATGATTTGATACAGGGTAAGGAAAAGTCAGGCTGGATTGTGCTCACCAACCCGGATCAGTGCTTGACTGGGAAGGTCACAATCGGAGCTTATGAAATGAGGGCCCATTATTGAATTGATGAGAACAGGTTTTACCCTGGCAGTTTGACAAGCACATATGGCATGGCCTCTCCCATTCCACCTGCAGAGCCAGAATGTGACAGATTTAGGTGGCTAATGTTTGGGATGCCTTGCAGATTCTGCTCCAGCCAGCTGGCTGGGTGCTGCTGTGACAAGGGTGGGTCCAGGTGACAAATAGTGGCCTGGTTTCTGGGGTCTATTGTTCCCAGGATGGGTCTTGGGAGTCTGCCCAGGGGCTGAGCCAGCTTCAGAGCTGCCTGCAAGGCTCAGGAGGTGATGAGAAGCACGTCTCCTGGCCTCCTAGTGTGTTGCTTCATGGGCACGATTTGGGACATGGATTCTGACCTTTCTTTCATATTAAGAACTCTCTGAAGAGTTGGGACATTTTTACAAAATCTCTGATTCCTATCAGGAGGTTTTGTGGTAATGTCTTCCAAGGAAGCGTAGATGGATGGAGAAACAGAGATATGTGAGTGACGGGTAGGCAGCTAGCAAATAGCTCAGTGGGTAGATAGGTTAGTGGTATAGTAAGTGGATGGATGCTTGGAAAGCCAGCCTGTGCTTGCGGTCCTCCTAGAGACAAAATGTGGCCCACCTAGGACAAGGGTGGTTGATAGTGCTGGATGCTGTTGCTGTAGCGATGCCTGTTTCTAATTTTTCAGAATAATGTGGTATTTTCTTTTTTTGTCTGTCCCTATGCCTCTCTGTGTCTGTTTCTTTCTGTCTGTCTGTCTCTCCACTGTCTCTCTGCATCTCTCTGTTTGTGTCTTTCTTAAAACACTGGAGATAAGGGAGCTGGGGAGATGGCTCCGAGGCACAAGTGCCTGTTGGGCAAGTGCAAGGTCGTGAGTTTGAACCCCAGTCCCACAGAAAAAAAAAAAAAAAAAAAAAAAAAACACTGGAGATTGAGCTCAGGGAGTTCTGAGCCATATACTTAGCTCCTTAAAAATTTCTTTCTTTAAATTTCAAAACAAGATCTCTCTAATTTGCCCAGTCTGGGCTTAGATCTGGGATCATCCTACCTCAACCTCCTGTGTAACTAGAAACACAGACATGCACCATTGTGCCTAATGTCTGAGAACAGTTCTTGAAGGCCTGCAGTGAGTAATTAAAGAGCTAAATACCCAGACGGTACTCTTGTGTTTATTTTTCAAGAGACAACCATACACTGAATACAACTGGTGCCTTTTCTTACTGCTGAGCATGAACATACCTGTATCATTCCTTCTCCCCAGTGATGAGTAGACTACGTGAGAGTGAAATACCTGTGAGCAGAGCACTTTAGGTGTGTACAAGTACTAGCCTTCCATAAACAAGATAAACTTGAGTCATTTATAGGAAAGTGGCTGCGTTTTGAGACCACAATGTTCAGTGAAATCCATAGGGTGCACTACTTTATTGCATGGATTCTTAGATAAGAACCCCAAATTATAAATAAAGAGCAAGACAAAAGATAGATAATAGGAAGTGGGGAAGGAGCACTTTTTTTTTTTAAATTTATTATTATTATTTTTTTAATGTTGTGGCTGGCTCAGCCTGCTCTGGGGGAGGGTCTGGCGCAGCATGTGGTGCTGGGGATTGAACTGCGGTCCTTGTGGTTGCCTAAGCTTGCTTAAGAAGATGCTTTAGACCACTGAGCCATCTCACCAGCCCCAAGGAGCACTTTCTTAAATGAGAAAAAGATCAAGAGATGGAGAAGGAGTAGATGTTGAGGAAGGAAGGAAGGAAAGAGTGAAAATGTGCTCTGTGCATGTACCAACTCCTCCCAAGCATATGGATACTATGAACTGCAAACATTTACTAACAAAAAATAAAAGAAAGAACCAAAAGGACTCCTATAAAATAATATACAATGATATATAATGACAGGAGGAAAAAAAAAACCCACAAAAAATTGGACAGAGCACGAAGAGTCGCCCCACGTTCATCGTTGTGGAACAAGCCTGATGTTTTTGAGCTGCGGTGCTTATGCTAGTGAACTGTTCCCTGCGACAGTCATTCTCCACAGCCTGCATTTCTCCATCTAATGTGATGTCATGAGCATTTTGCTTTGTTGCCACACAGGCTTTACAATTAAGCGGTTGTATAATATTTCATTCATTATGTTACTGCTGACTATTTAAATTCTGTGTATTTTTTCCTTTGCTCATTTTAAAAATTAACACACATAAGATATGTCACCCAGCAGTTATAAAATATACATACTTAGCACTTTCTTTCCCAGCTCTCTCCTTCATATAAATTTGGGATAAATATTTGGGATAAATTCTTAGGGTAAATACTGAGTTTATGACTTTAAACGACCATAGGGCTGTTCACGCATATTGATGTCGTGCTATTTTTTATATATAATAATTCATATTATAGTGATGATAATATGAATAGTTTATAGCTATACACATTATTTCATAAAATCTTTCTAACACTCTGAAGGAGTAAGTCCTCTATTTCAAACAAGAAGCCAGAGCCACATCAGTTCAAGTAATTTGTTCAGGTTCCAGGTGTTCTGTGGCTTCTCCTTTATCTCTAGGGTCTAACAGAGGCCCTGGGGCATGCGATGACTTCAGTGTTTTCAGAGTAAAGTGTGTAATTGGGGGCCAGAGAGCAGGAGGAATCATGATCAAAACCCAGATCTGCTTGATCTTAAAGCCTGTGCTTTGTCCCTTGTTGTGGATGAACTATGGTCAGCATGTGACACACAGTTGAGCGGAATCCCTGTGGCTCTGGGTTTAGAAGGGCCACCCGGCAGTTGTTGCTGACAGCACAGAAGGAGGCGTGGGGTGGAAGATGGCACACTGCTGATTCTCCTGCAGAAGCTTGTCTTGCTGGTTTTTCTGATATAAACTCAGCTGTTCTCATTGTTGGAAGAGCTTGGGTCCTCACTTCCCTGAGAATGGCTGTGATTCTCTTTGGAAGAGCTCTGGTTCTTACCTTGAGCATTGCTTCCTGACTCCAGTGCAGATCCCTCAGCCTGCTGGTGCAAATCCTTCATTGCACTGTACAGACTTTCTAGTTTCTATCCCTGGCCTTTGGGACTTCCGAGTGCAGATCTGTGAAACAGACTTGTATGAGGCATTATTGCAGGCTCAAAGCCTCCAGTCGGACTTATGGAGGATATTGCTGTGGGCATTAGGTCTTCAGCTGGATTTGTGCTGTACTTTGCCATGGGACCCAGGCCCTCAGCTGGATCATTTAGGTCTGTGGTGCACAGAGAGATCTCCTGCACTCTTCTGCACTGGACTTTTTGGGTGAATGATGTAAATTAATCCTATTAATTGTGTGTCCTGTATTAAATCTATTTCCCTGGAAACTCTGACCACAATACTCCTTATATCTTGGCAGTTGGCTTTTGATACTCATTTGGGCAAGGAGAAATGGGGTGTCACCTTACCTTTTATTTAAGGACTCAGATCCTGGGAAACATCTATTTAGACTCGGTACACACATGGGAGGGCTAAGATGTTGTTGGTGGAAATGAGAACCCTAATGTACAGTCATTGTAGAAAGGTAAGTGCTTGGCTGTTCTGGTAGGCCACCTCTGTAGAGCGCTTATGCAGTTCTAAGGCCATCAGAGAGTGATCCATGGCTGGGAGAAAGGTTCCAAGTGCTTGGTGGCCACATTAAATTCAGAGATTTTGGTGGTGTTGTCTTGTGGCTGTGTGATTGTTTCAGCTCTGTAGAAACACTGTCTCCCTATGGAATCAGTCTCTAAAATTAAGCCCCATGAGCTGCAGAGGAAGACGCCCTCTATCCTACCTATTTTTGGAAGGCATTGGGAAGACAACCCCTGTACTGAAGAGCACCAGCCACATGAAAGCTGACACTTTCTGAAGTCAGATCCCTCTGGTAAAAGGCAGAAACTGTGTTCCATTTCTGTTGTGTTGGATGCATCACTGGGCATGAGAATGGTTCTTCAGAGACTCTTTAAGGAACACAGTCTGTCCACAGATGCCACCTGGCCAGGAAGCAGACTGGTGAGGTGAGTGGTCAAATTGGCTGCAAGACGTGGAAGAGACCCTAGACAGTGGTTCTCAACCTTTCTAATGCCTAACCCCACAATACAGTTCCTCATGTTGCGGTGATCCCAAACCAAAAAATAATTTTGGTGGCTACTTCAAAACTGTAATTTTGCTACAGTTATGATTTCCGATGGCTTTAGGCAACCACTGTGTTTTGGTCGTTCGACCTCCGCCGGGGTTGTGACCCACAGGTTGAGGACTGCTGCCCTAGGACATAGGGCTTTCACTGTGCTAGTAATTGACAAAATACTTTAAGCTCTGGTGTCTCTGTGGTTTGAGAGGGTCAATTAAGAAGCAGACACATGTAAGAGGTAGCAAGAGAAGGTCACAGAAGGAATCAGGAACCAGACAGAGAGTGAAGAGACCCCAGTCATAAAGGCCAGACCTCCAAAGCAATCCCTATGCCAAGTACGTCCTGTGTGTTCATGTCTGCTAAGGCCCGGGGATATGGTAACAGCTGAGAAATGTCCCATTCCTCAAGAAGATACCACAGTCTATCTGGAGATAACACAAGACCAGCAACAGCAACAACAACACTGCAGGCAGGATAAATGTTCTATCAGTAACATAATAAAGCAGGAGCCCCTGGAGAAAAGGAGGAAACACTGAAGATTTGGAGACACTTCAAGGAGAAAGAATATTAGAATCTTGCCTGAAAGTGTCATCAAGGATCAGCCAGCACTGAGGGACTTGCTGAGCATCTGGGTCACAGGGATGAGTCAGAGCCCGCGGGCTCAAAGGACGCCTTGTGATCGAGGCTTATGAGGGACCACGTGGGTTCCCATGGAGAGGAGGTCAGAAGTCACCGAGGATGGTAATTTGCCATCAGAGTCAGTCTGGGATGCGTGTGAATGTGGATGTAGCCATGTGTGTCTGGCGATATGCCTGTGCCTGTTCGCATGTGCCTAAGCACGTGTGTGCATGGTGTGGGTGTGTGACTATGGGTACATCTGTGAGCAGAAAGGAACCTCCAACACTGCAGTGGGCAAAAGATTCCCAAGATGTGAAAATAAAGAGAAACTTGTGAACTTTTTGCTTCCAGAGAATATGCCCGAAGCATCTATTTACATGGTTGGCATTGGGAGACCGAAGATGAACTAGAGAGACAAAGATCCGTGCTGATGGAGCTGACCCTCTAGTGTCTGGCACACATCACACCCCTGAGTGAAATAACCACAGAGTGTGGTGAGGTTCAGGAGGGCAGGAAGCATGGTGGGGTGGTGAAGAACTGTGAGGGCCGAGAATGTTCTCAGAGAGCCGGGCTGAAGACCTCCATGAGAAGAACAGATTGTGGGGAGCAGTATTATAGGCAGAGGAAACACGGACAACATGAGGAAAATCTGGGTGTGCTTGAAAAAGAGAAAAGGAGTCAGCAGGGCTGAAGGTAGCCCACGTGGGCCCGAGAAGTAAGAGATGCGGTTCCATGAGTTTGGATTTCATTGTAAAAGTAATGAAACAGTGTCGAAAGATTTTAGGCAGGGAAGCTATACTCTAATTTTATACTTGAAAGACGTTCTCTGGGTGCAGAATGGACCCCCGGAAGTGCTGTGAGGAGGAACAGAGAGACCAGCCGGGCGGTGGTTGCACAGGCAGACGGTGACCTGGGCACATATGTCAGTGGAGACAGAGCAGGTGGGCAGTTCCAAGAAGTACTGACTACTGGATGGAGAGGACTGGAGGTATGGGGTGGAGGGAGCAGGGGGAGGCCCACATGTGTCTGGCTTTGGAGTCTGAGCAAAGTGAGAGTGGGCTCTTTTACAGAAGTTTGAGCCCAGGGTTCTGGTGTCTCTAGACAGGGACTGTTCTCCTGCAGCATGATTTGAGGTGGGGTAATTGGGAACTTCCTCTTG
>PVJA010020697.1:0-36657 GCA_004027025.1 Myocastor coypus | reverse complement strand
TACAAAAAGGGTGACATTGTAGACATCAAGGGAATGGGTACTGTGCAAAAAGGAATGCCTCACAAATGTTACCATGGCAAAACAGGAAGAGTCTACAACGTTACCCAGCACGCTGTTGGCATTGTTGTAAACAAGCAAGTTAAGGGCAAGATACTTGCCAAGAGGATTAATGTACGTATTGAGCATATTAAACATTCAACAAGTCGTGATAGCTTCCTGAAACGTGTCAAGGAAAATGATCAGAAAAAGAAAGAAGCCAAAGAGAAAGGTACTTGGGTTCAACTGAAGTGCCAGCCTGCCCCTCCCAGAGAAGCGCACTTTGTGAGGGCCAATGGGAAGGAACCTGAGTTGTTGGAACCTATTCCCTAGGAATTCATGGCATAAACTGGGATGTAGTTGTGCCATTCACCACCTAATTGACAGCTTAAGTGTTCTAGATCCTGTATAAAAATAAAATTGCCCTGTGTTGTAAGGGTGATTTTCTTAGTTGAAGAGGTATGTGGTGCCTTCTTACCTCAAACATATCTCAGCAAATTTTCACTGTAGTGAGTAATCGTGTCTGGTCTTTACTCTTCAGTATTTTCTTGCTGAAAAGTATTGCTGAGGTATTGTGCAGGTATATACCCAAATATTTATAAAATATTTATATTGGCTTGAAGATCTTGTAAATCTCCATTGGGAAAAGATGTATCCAAATAAATGGAAGTCACTTAAACAAATGTAAGTCCATTTCAGTTAAATAAATTGTTTAAAGCACAAAAAAAATTAAAAAATAAAAAAAAATAAAACCATTGGCCAGCCAGACATTGGAGGACAAGGGGCCTTCTGAGCTCTTCCCCGTGCCAAGCACTCACAGCCACTCTCGGCAGTTCACGAGGCCACGGGCTGCCCACTCTGCCCCTTCCCGTTGGCAGGCCACCAGCCTAGGGCGAAGCTTGCTCTCTCGAAGCTGACGGGAACACGATCGTCTCCTTGAATGATGGCTGAATGCTTCTGGAGACGTGAAAAGTACAGGGCATTTCAGCAGGAGACTTCCACAGCCGGCCTTAGACGTAGGGTTCAGCCCTAGCCCACGCTGCCCGCCCCTCAGTTAACAAAGGCTCCGTCCATTCCCAAGGAAGGTACCTGCTCTCTGACAGGAAGCAGCTCCACATCCCATAAAGCCCAGGGCGCCATGACTAGCACAGAGACAGAGGGAGACAGACATTAACACAGGGCTGTGTGCTTTGGGGCATGGCCCAGGCCCCAAAAGAACAAGCCCAACAAATTTCAGAATACAAATGGTTATATTTATGGTGGGAAATATTGTCAATAGCAGCTGTGAAAGGTACCGAAGAAGGGTTCTTTCTAGACCTCTGCCTTGCTTCGGTGCCTGACACCTGGGTGAACCGGAAGCCCGTGTGGAGGGGGCTGTGGAGCAGAGAGAGTGAGCTGGGTGCCAGGCAGCGATACTGCAGTTTCTGAGGGACGCAAGGGAGCCCCCAGGACCTCTCCTCTGGTTTAAGGGGATGAAAGCACAGCGGTGCTTCTGAGATTGCTGGCCGGCCAGCCCGGGGCAGAGCAAGCAGGCTGCGGCCTCTGACCGCCAAGACACAGCTCTGAGGCATCGGCAGGGGCCAGAGGCAGAAGCCCCTTCTGCTGAGTGCCTGGAGGGAGCTGCTGCACCTTATAGCCAGGAACTCAGCCTGCTTCTCCCTTGAGCGGCTTGGCCGTCGTCCCGGGTACCCTGGCTGCAAAGCCTTCCTCCCTGTCCTTTGCTGTTTTCTTCCTCCCTTTCCTGTCATTTTTCCGTAACAGTCCATCCTACAATCGGTCACCCAGTCTCATCATCACCCTCCGGAAATGGCCCTCTCCCTTCCGCACCACTCCACCACTCCACCCCTCCTCCCAGCCCTACTCCCTCTGTCACCGCCTGCATGATGCAGCCCAAGTCATAGTTCCAGAGCTGGCCTTGTTCCCATTGGATGCTTTGGACATCTCCCATGGCTGCAGAGAAAGCCCGGATGGCTCTTGGTCACCCAAGCATCTCTCCTCTGCTGCAGCCAATGT
Organism: Myocastor coypus; assembly: GCA_004027025.1. NCBI lineage: Eukaryota > Metazoa > Chordata > Mammalia > Rodentia > Myocastoridae > Myocastor > Myocastor coypus. The sequence goes on along the minus strand of PVJA010020697.1, from coordinate 34,608 downwards.
CTTGGACTGTACCACCTGCCACTGCCCCAAGACCACACTGCATCCTGCTCTCTAACCATGCCTGCTGCTCTCCCGCTTCTCAGTCTCCACTCATCCCTCCTCCCGCTCTTAGCATCACTCTTCCCCTCACCCCACCTGCTCCTCCAGGCCCTCCGGCCCGGCAGAGCACATCCCAGCCCTTCCCTCTCAGCCAAGGCCCTGCAGGGGACTTGTGACCTTCAGGGTGATGGGGCTGGCCCGGCCCTCCTGTCCCGTAGAAGGCTTTTAGAGGCAGCAAATAAGCTTTATTCAGTCCCCATTCATTGAGTCAGGCACGGTGTGCATGCCTGTAATCGCAGCACTTGGGAGGTTGACGTAGAACAGTCCCTGTGAGTTCAAGGCCAACCTGGGCTACATAGTGAGACCCTTCCTTAAACAAAACAAACCTCCCTCATTCACTCTTCCACTCCAGTCCAGAACCAGGATTCCTACATACCAGACTCCTTCTCACCCCCGAGCACATGGACCCGAGTCCATCTTGGATTTAGAAAGCGGAGTATCCATAGGTTTACCTCTTTCACTAGTTGGCCGGATAGCCTTTGTCACTTCCTAGCCTTGCCTGTGGCAGACCTGCAGAGAGGGCATTGTGGGTGGCACTGTGGGTAGAAGTGACTTAGGGGTTGCAGAATGGGCCTAGGAGAGCAGGTGGAGAGAACGATGTGTCCTTTAGAAGAGCAAGCCGTGGGGCTGTGGGCCCGGGGGTGGGATCCTCGTCGCTCCTGGTCCTCTCGCCGAGGAGCAGTCATGGCTTCGTAGCTCATGTGAATGCTGAGGTGCCAAGGTTGGGTATCAGACACGTATTAGTCCTCTGTGGGCCCTTCTGGAACAGACGATAGAGGGAGAATGACCGGGAGCTGGAGAGGGGTGGTTCTCCTCCTGGACTGGAAGAGCAAAACCTGGGTGATCCACTTGAACTTCCCCAAATTCCTCTCGTACGGGTGCTATTAGCCGAGTTTTGTAAATGGTAAAATGGAGCTCAGGAAAGTTACGCTGTCCACATCAAAGAGCCTGAAAGTTGCGGAGGTAGGTCGGCTTTGCGTCCCGTTCTGCCACTCCAGAGCACCCTCCTCTGGACCACCACCCTCTTCTCAGTGTCGTGACCCCCCTCCTCCTCCAGCCAGCAGTGATTCAGAAGAGGGGTCCTCTCTCCCAGACAGAGTTGCCATTGTCTTCTGTCTTATTACAACATTTTCACCCTTAGTGTGCAAAGCAGGATGAGCGGCAGAAGGGAAGCAGAGAGAAAACTGAAATTATAATAGAGGAAAGGATGGGTTTTATTTTTTTAATAGATGAGGAGGGTAGGAGTATTGGTTGATGGTAGTACATGTATTTAGCATGGAGAAAGTCCTGGTTTCCATCCTAGCACCAAGAAAAAGAAAGAGAAAAGGAGGAGAGGAGGAGGGAGGAAAAGAAGAAAGGAGGGAGGGAGGGACTTTATTATTAAATTCTAAGGAATTCATTTGAAGCAAGCAAAGCAATCACTGTCTAGCTCAGAGGACAAAAGTGGCCTGAGCCCAAGCGCCACTGGTCTCGCACACTGAAGAGGTGGCCTCATTGGGAAGGAGGCATGTGACTGATGCAGCCTAGCGGAAAGTCATTCAGTTCAGGCTCCTTTGGACTTGAGTAGAGCAGGGGCTTGATCAATCCAAACACTCCTGCAGTGGCCATCACTCGCCCCTGACCGCCACTGTCCCGCGTGGGCCAGTGAACCCTCCTAGCAACGAGAGCCTGGCATTGGTGTGTGCGCTTGTGCGTGCTAGGACCCATCACCCTTGGACCTCTAGACACCTGGAACCTTGGCCACGTGGTGAGTCAAGGACCCTGGTGACCATGAAAACCTTAGGATTATTAGGTCTCCCCAAGAATGGCAGCCTTAGGATCACCCCTAGAACCTGGCAAAATCATGATCACCCAACAATCTCAGGATTATGATCACCTCAGGGACCTCCTCACTGTGATCGCCCGAGGAATTTCAATGTTTTGAGGTCCTCATACAGGGGACCTCTATCCTGGGACAGTCCCCAGGAAAGGCTGATATGTGGGGTCTCTGGAAAATTCCCATCACTGATCTGAAGCCACGGAAGTCTTAGATAAATAGTTCTGGCCCTGCCCACCTAGACTTCCTGGGGTAGGGGCTGGTGAAGAAGTGCTGATTTGATTTTAATTTGGTGCTTTTCAGTCAGGCTGACAACACCTGAGAGCAGACAGCAGCTGGGCGGAGGGACTGAGGGGAGACAAGCATCCTGGATCTCTTGTGATCCGTCTCCTTCACAACCAGGGGGCAGCTCCCAAACAGTCAGCATGACCGAGGTACCCTGAGGTCCCACCTACCCTGCCTACTACATGAGCACTGGGGACAAAGCCCACACCACATCAGTGTCTGTGACCTGTCAGAGGCTGTTGGTGAGAGAGAGTGACAGCTCCTGCTTCTCTCAGTGTGTGCTTGTGTGGAAAATCCTCTGGGAGACATTAGCTGCATGCTGTACTTGGGTCCCCAGCACATGGCATCCTGGACCCAGCGGGAGACTGGGATCAGCCTTAGAGTAGTAGACGGTGTTCAGGGCACACATCCTGGGTGGCCCTGTGTGCAGGAGAGAGACACCGACGTGCTCCTTCGCAACACATAGGCATACCAGTTGGGTAGTTGGAATATCCAGGTAAACACAGTTCCTGTCCTCCAGAGACTCCCAGTCTACCTCGGAGACAGTTGCACCCAGGGACAGGGTTATCGCAATGAACTCAAGGCATGAGCTGTGTATTGGAGAAATAGAGGAGAATGAGCAGAGGAGGGAGAAAAGCGGCTGCCTCTCCAGAGGATGACGGCTCCCGGTGCCCTGTCTATCTATCAGGGTTGACAGATTGTCATTGGCAACCCCCAAATCAGTCACTTGGTATGGCGGAAGTCTCTTCTTGCTGCACGGTACTTGGTGGATTATGGATGGGTAGGAGGCGTGGAGCCCCGCCTGGTCTCGGCACCAGGGATGCTCCCCGTTCGTGGCACCAGGCCTCAGAGGTCCCACTGGACCCTCTGCCTCAGGTCACCAGAGCAGCGTGGGAGGTGCTAGAGAACGTCAGAACCAGGCCTCCTTCCTGTCTGTACTGTACTCCCCAGGGCTCAGTTGCCAGGCCCACTTGACTTCCGAGGGGTGCTGAGTGTCCGGGGGTGACAGAGTGGAGCTGGGTGGCCACAACGCCGTGTCTCTGCCACAGATGTATGCACATAGCCGAAGCAATGAGAGAGGGCATTCAGAGATGAGCGGGCTTCACACGCCGCCGCAAGGTGGCAGAACCAAAGTGATTCTATAAAGAAGAAAAGAAAATGGAACTGAGTACACTTGAGGGTGACTTCCATGCCCAGAAGTTCCCATCAGGACAGAAAGGAAAAACCAACATGTGGTCCAAAAGGGTTTCAGATTCACGCTTGTGCGGGGGAAACGCACTGAAGAGATCTCAGCAGAGGAAAGGAGAGGTTCTAGTTCACTGCTAAAATGGCCCTGTGCTGCTGACGTGGACAGACTGGGAAGGACAGAGACATGGTCAGGAGGCGGAGAGCCCAGGCAAGAGGCCAGCAAAGCCTAGACGAGAGCCTACAGGCGGGGCGTGGGCTGGAAAGACAGCCTGTGTCCAGTAGGACCAAGGCTGGGCTGGCAGACACTGAACATTTGCCCCAGAGTCTGCAGAATAAATAGGGCATGCTTCTCCCCTTGGGCGGATGGACCTGCCTCTCAGAAAGGTTCTGCTGGGAGCTGGTCGGGCCTGGCTGCTCGGGGTGGGAGCCTGACTGCCCCAAGGCCTGCTTTCTATCTGTCACAGTAAACACCGCAGCAGTCCCTTACCCTAAAAGGCTGTGCGAGCAGAATTCTGAGGGACTCTAACTCACTTAATCCCTTCCCTCATGATTAAGTGGCTTCTGAAAAAGAAAAAAGGTCGAGTAACAACCCCAAACATAGGGTGCTGAAGGCTCCATCTTTCAGGATAACTTCATCAAATGGAAATGCACAGGCCTCTGGCGAAAGCTGCGGTGTTTCCAGGGGAGATTTATGCCCCCCTATAATAGGAAAGGTTCTGTCCTCTCAAATAACTATAGTACCTGCTGTACATACTGTACTATTAATCACTGGGATCTCTTTATATTGAAGCCACACAGTTAGTCAGACAGGACCTCAGCCTGGTTAAAAATAGTGGAGAATCTGCTCGAGGAAGCTGCTCCATGAAAGGAGTAGTCCTGTGTGGGGCTGGATGGGCTGCTTCTCCCGGACAGCCATGACCACGCCGGCCCTGGGTGACAGTGGCGAAGGGAGTGGCAGCTGAAGAGAGGAGGGATGGCCCATCTGTGGATAATGATCTGGGTGTTCCTGTGCCAAGTCCTGGCTTCCTTCCGTAGACACATGGGCAGCTCTATCACAGATTCTAAGCTTCTAGGGGGGCCGAGGGGTCCCTGAGTTACTGAGTCTGTGCCTCATCCTCTGGGTTGAAGTCAGGGGTGTTGGAGCTCAGCTGGGTGGACAGGATACTGCTTCAGGGGTCCAGCTACCATCAGACTGGATGGCTCTATTCCACCTCAGCTGAGGACACTCCACCTTGCAATTCTCTTGTAGATCTACATGCAGGTCTTTACACTGCCCTGGGGAAAGTCAGACATGTGCATAGGTGCACTGTGGAAACCAGGCAAGGGCTCTCACACAGAACAGGCCTTTTGTAACAGATTTTCAAACACCTGCCTTTGACCCTAAACTTGGACTTCAATGAAAAGACCCTAAATCCCTTGCCCCAAGCTGTCAGTTTAGATCCACAGCAGGACTCACACTCACAGTGACATGGTAACAGTTAGAACCACCACCTCTATAAGGACAGGCCAAGAAGGAAAAGTATGCTTTCATGTGGAACCTAGGGTCTCAAAGGACTGACCTCAGTGATCCACAGCCAGGACTAGGAGATCCTGTTCTACACAGAATCTCCAGACAGCCTGTAGAGAGGAACATGGAACGAGGGCCCTGACCCTTTACTCATTCATAAGAACATGCACTCATTGTAATAAAATTAATTTTCATCGGACTAACCAAAACTACCTCAACCAAAGCCTGTAGGAGTGATCCCCTAGACAAACAAGCTTGTCAAGGATTTAAAGGTTTATCCATTCCAAAAATATATATTTGAATTCTAATAAAGTTCTTCAGAGATTTTATTTTACCAAAAAAAAAAAAAAAAAAAAAAGCAAGACTATTAAGTAAGATATTTTTAAAGTATTTGGACAGAAGCTCTCTGGCTGTTCTCTGAATCATGCCCTGACAATTTTCACCATACCTGAGGAGCCCTGGTCTGAGTCAGAGGACTTGCACATGCAGGAAGGCAGCTCCTCGGTGCCAGGAGGCAAGCCACAGGCCGAAGCCTTGAGGAAATATTGTGCTGTGCCTGGCCTGTACCTTTTGCTTGGGAGCTTCAGAACATATCCAGCCACAGTGACTTACTGAGGAGGTGAAAAGCCCTAAGTGTGTGCTTGACAGGCTGGCTTTCAGGGAAAAAGCCTTTGTTTTCTGTCTCCATTCCAAGCTTCAAATCAGCCTGTCAGACCTCAGACTCATGAGATTTGATGATGGTGTCCAATATTAGGCAGTTATGTTAGTAAAACCCTCTGCACACAACAGGACGTACATGTGCACACACAGGCCCTCAGCCATGTGCACACACCCTACACGAGAGCAAGAAGCAATCAGAAGACCCTTTCCTGGTCAGGGATATTCAGCGTCAGGGTCTCCTTGGCTGTATTAGAGTTCATGAAGGTCAGTCAGGTGGATGTTTACAGTGAGGCTGGCTGTGTCTGGCAGAAGCAGAGCCCCGGAAGAAGTCAACTAAATGCTGCCATCCTCAACTATTGCGTCTCTTACAGAATGGTCTACACCTCAAAAGGCAGCTCAGTCTCCCCAAAATCCCATGCACCCTTGTGCAGACCTGTGCACCCATCAACTTCTGCACGGTGCACCCAGCCCCACCATCTGGCCTTCACTCACTGCTCTCCTGCCTCCCCAACCCTCACCGTCCTCCTTCCCAGCTCCTCCTTTGCTCTCCCAGAAGGCCTATCAGCACCTCCAAGGGGGCAGTCGCCGCACACAACCTAGTGTATCCACTTAATGTTCTGTCTTATGCCATCGGCCAGGTTGTACCTTCCCAAAAGAAGGAATTCTTGTATCCCAGCGTCCACACAGAGCCTGGTGCCTAGGCGAGAAGCTGGTGAGAAAGAAGGGGCTACAAATGGGGTGCTGGCCTGAAAGCTTTTGGAATTCAACCACTAAGCACAGAGAAGCTGGGCCTGCCTTAGTGCTACATAAGATCTAAAACCAGGTTAGGTGAGATCTGGTCCAGCAGAGGAAACCTGATGCAGCAGCCATGCGTGTTAACGTTTCACCTTCCATTCCTTCTATATAGGCATTTCTTTTGCACTTCTTGGGGAGGACGGGACTCTCCCACAACGTCTTTGTATACTTACTCCTTCTTCCTTTTCCTCTTAAATACTTCCAAGAGAGTGCTGGGAATAGCCTTCATTTTATTCTACCTCAAGAAGGCCAGCCAGCCCGCTAAGAAAAGCAGTCAGGAAATAGTTAAGAGAGCACCAACAATAAATTCTTAGTTGCTTCTTTAGGACAAGGAGAGTGAATACATTCAAGGCTTGAAAAGGTCAGCTTCCTTCAAAGTGGGCAGAGGCTTGATTTCATCCATTATGCGGTCCCGGGCATAATGCTCATTTCATTCACTGGCTGCAATGGAGATTTATGGAGTAAATGTTATCACGGGCTGAGACTTAATGAGATCTCCGCCATATCTCCTGGATGTAGTGGAAAGCAACCATTTTGGTAATAAATAGAGAACAGTATCTAATTTGTAAATTCTTCTTTCCGTTGCTAAGTTTAATCAGATCAGTGAAACTGAAGGGAATTGTTGATAACCAAAAATTATTTTCCATGTCTTAATCTGGCCAGGAAACATTACTCCTAATGGAAATGGCATGCTGCTCTGGCAGTGGCCAGGGATGACATTTGTCATTAGACTAACTCAATTGTTGCATACTGAAAAATATGTTTAGACCATAATCTATTTAAAGCCAAACTGGAGCCGAGGCCCGCTATTGCTCTGTTACTGGTGTCGCTGGATCACAGAAGCAGAATTTCTTTCCAGTTAAAATGTAGAGATCTATACTGGCCATCTGACAACTTCAGCTGGACCTCACTGGGTCAGCAAAGCAAGGCTGAATGGATCCGCACAGAGCCCAGACTGGTCACAGATAACGTTTCCCATCATGGCAGAGAGCAGCGCAAGAGAACAGAGCACAAGCTTGGGCACTGGTTCACACCATAATCCTAGCACTGAAGAGAGGCTGAAGCAGGAAGATTGTGATTTACAGCCCAGCCTGGGCAACTTAATGAAACCCTGCCTTAAAAACTAAGGGCATGGGGTAGTTGGGGATGTGGGTCAGCACAAAGACTGCAGGCCCATCCCAATACCAGGGAGAAAGAAAGAGGGATAGACAGACGGAATAGGGAGGGAGACAGACAGACAGACAGACAGGCGACAGACAGATGAGAGAGAGAGAGAGAGAGAAGCAGAACACCATCTCTACCAAGTCCTTGGTTTAGTTTAAGATCTAAATGAGAATTCAACAGGCACCATGGGGAGGTTAACACCGCTGTCTTTTTTTCTTGTTGTATTTACATATTTTTTCAGAATTAGCCATAACGAAAGATCGTTACAAATTATCTTCTCATAAGCTGTTGAGCAGGAGGGGGTATCAGTTGTTGTTAGCACATGGTAGGAACTTCATATATATTTTATGATAGGAATGCCAGCACATCTGGGCAGCAGGTGGCCCAAAGGGAAAATAATCAACTGTGAGGCTCACTTAGAGGCTGGCCCCGGAAACACATACATCATCCCAGCTCGATGCCCAGACGCTTGCTGACATGTGAGACACAAGGCAGGAGGGTCCTGACAATCTTCTCCTCGCTTTTGCATTGCCCCTTACATGTATAGCATCGGGGTATTTTACACACACAAGGAACGTTGTTGTTGAATATTTTGAATGACAGTTACCCTTAGGTAAGCACCCTCTGTTGGTTGCATTGTCTTTAATCCTCACTTAACCTTTCCAGATGGGTCCAATTATCACCATTTTTAGCTGAACAAGGTGAGGTGTAGACAGACAGCGCATAGGAGGCTGGTGTGGGCTCACACCCTGGCATAACCTGTCTGACTTCAAAATCCAAAATGACTTTTTCTCTTTTGTGAAGCAACAGGAAGGCCGTGAGTGTGAAACCCAGGGTTGCCCTGCAGAGTAAGGAAGCTGGTGCTGAGAAAGAGAGAGGAAGTGGAAGGAAGCCCTAGAAAGGGAGTCGGGAAACCTGATGCCAGGCCAAGACCTAACATGAGCTAAGCTCTGTGATTTCAGACAGTGCTTCTCTTCTGGGCCTTGATTTCCTGATCTGTAAAAGTCCTAATGCTTTGTTCATCTTTGGGCCTTCCACTCTCCTCAGAAGCCCCCTTTGACACATCTTTCTCTTAGAGTACCACATTACAGAAGGGATGCATGGCTGGCCCTGGGAGGAGATAGCCTCATTTCATAGACAGTCAGTGGTCACTGGCACCTTGTGATGGGACAGCGGGTGACTGACAAAGAGAAAAGACTGCTACTCGGGAGCTCATGCAGCCTCATCCCAGCATCCGGGGATGACTTCCGTCTTCTTGGCCACCCTCTCCGCTCTTCTCCCAAAGCCCATATCTGATTGCTCCCATCTTTGCCTTGACAGCACTGGACAGGAGAGCTAGCAGAACACCATTCTGCCACGGCTGCTGAGTGTCCCAGAGGGCCCCTCTACCCCTCCACCAAGCACACATGACACTTCTGACTTGTGCCCAGGAGCTCTCACCCAACCCTCTCCTCGAGCATGGATGGTCCAGGGTGCCAGGTGACTTGCCATACCGTGCAGAACCCCTCCTGTTCTGGTGCCTCTCCAGCTGTTGATAAATTCTTCCTCCTCCAGAGTTGACACCTGCGGCTATTTAGCCTCCCCATGCTGGTCTGAGGTGTCATGGGTGCAACGGATGGCACTGTTAATTACTCTTGCATGGTTAATTACTCACACTAATTGCTTTGCTGTCTCTGCTCAACTCTCGGCTGCCTCACATTTCCATTCGGGGTTGGGCTTTCGGGAGCATTTCCCACCAGTTCTCCGCTCCATCCTGCAATAAGCCTAGCACTAAGCTGGTGACACAGTGCCCCCTCAAGCAATGAGTCAATGGGTGGAGGAGGCTGGACCTCACCTGGCTCCAGTGGAAACAGATTCTAGGAGATCTCTGCTTGCCTCTCGTCCCTGCCCACATAGTCCCTCTCTCCTCTCTAGGGCCAACATCTGTGCTTGGTCCACAAGCAAGGAGGTCAACTCCCCCACAGCATTCCTGAGCTCAAAAGGCAGATGTGGTTCATGTCCTCCTAGTCCCAGCTACTCAGGAGGCTGAGGCAAGAAAATTGCATGACTCTTAAGAGTTGCAAAGGTCAGCCTGGACAACACCAGAAAAGGTCATTGTCCCCTTTTGCCTTTCTCTAAATCTGGCAAATACCGTATCTTCCTATTTAGCGAACTTCTCAATAGGCATTACTTCTGCAGTACAAAAAAAATAAAATAATAGAGCCAGCTGACTCTGGGAAGGGGAAGATGTGCATGCTCCAGCCATACAGCGCATCAGTGCCCGCAGTCCACACACAGCTGGCCTTTCCAGAGAGAGCTTCTTCGATGTTATTCCCAAACCAGAATCTATATCCTCTCCTTCCTTCTGGGCTTCCTAGGCCTCTGAGCCAGCAGCCTGAATCCTCAGTGAATCTAAGCCTCAGACTCAGGAAGAGGTACCTTAACAAGTCACAGGACACCCGGTGGCCAGGCCCAGGGAGCCAAGGTCAGGCCTGCTTGCTAACAGCTTTCTGAACCATTAGCATCCCTGCCCCCTGCCAGTGCCTCCAGGCCTTTTTTAGTTGAGATCAGGGTCCCTGTTCTCTAGATTTCAAAAACGTTTCTGTCTTCTAAAGAAAGAACAGTCGGCTCCTGCAGCTCTCCTGAGAAACTGCAGGAGAGCTCCAAAATTAGGGCAAAGAGGGAGGAAATGGGGGTGTTCAGTATAGGGGCAGAGGGACGAGCAGATGTCCAGTACAGTGGCTGGAGAAGCAGCGGTGTTGGGGCAAAGCAGGCCCGCCTACTCTGGTTCCAACTCCAAGGCCCCAGTGTCCCCACCTATAACTGTAAATAAACGCACAGCCCTGGTTCTCATTACTGTGAGCACGGAGCATCTTCTTCTACCATGGAAGCAGACTTCCGGTATCAGAAGATGCTGGTGCCAGGGCTGGTGAGATAGCTCAGCAGACTAAGCACTTGCTTAGGCAGGTACAGGGACAGGGGTTCGATTCCTGGCATCACATGCCGTGCCAACCCCACCCCTGGGCGTGCTGAACCAGCCACTAAGACCAAGCGTGATGGCATGCGCCTATAATCCCAGCACCGGGGAGGCTGAAAACAGGAGGGTCACTACGAGTCTAAGCTGCATAGTGAGCTATGCAGTAGTCTAAGCTGTACCAAATATATATTAAAAAAAAAAAAAAAAGCTGGTGGTGAGGTCTCCATAGCCTGCCTTTCCTAAATTCAACCTTCCTGATTTCTCCCACTGTTCCCTGTGAGTTCCAAGACTTTCACCTTCCCAAGACTCAGTCTTCTGCTGATGACCACCACCACCCCCTGAGCACCAAACCTCTGTCTTAATGTGGCAGGCTGGCCCAGGGAGGAGAGCAGCTTTGCCTCTCTAGCTCTTTGCCCAACTTGAAGAACCACTGAAGGACAAGGTGACTCAACGTGAACAGTGTGGCAGTGAAGTAGCCAGGTAGACCGAGGACTCTATCCACACCAGGGGAGGAAGGAGGAAAGTCGCAGCTGCGAGTGTCCAGCAGGCAGCCAGGAGATGGATTAGACTCGCCCAGAAGGGGGCAGCCTGACTGATACTCGGACAGCTGCCTGTAAACTCATTCATGAAATGATGAGGCTGGAGAGGCCCAGTAGGCTTAGGCTGGCACTAAAATGACTCATTACACATAAATGCCACTAACGGAGCTAGCTGGGAAATTTAAAGCAATGGTTTACTCCCATGCTGGAATGAGGACAAAGCTAAGGCCCTTCTGAAGAGGTTCAGCTGCTTGCTCCCACGGGGTTTCTCTCTTCCTTTAAGACAATGCTGGGTCCCCAAGCACCTCCTGCAGAAGATCTGACCTAGATCAGCTTTATGCCAGGCTGCAGAAAGCAATGAAGGGTGGTGACGTAGCCCAGAAGGAGAGAGAGAATCATGAGCTCCACATAGCTGCTGTAAATAGCCGAGGGGAGGGTACCAGGCTCAGACCCTGCGCACAGTGGGGCTCTTAGATTGGGGGTGAGCAGGAAGGCTCTGAGCTTGCTCTGGCTCTTTTCTGACCAAGCCAGTATGAGTCAATGGCAGTAAGAAAACAGCCATCCCTGGGTGGTAGAAGGAGGTTCAGAAGCCTGCTGCTGTGTGGCCACTGGGGACCCTTTCTGGACTTACACTGTCACCTATAACATGAGGGCTGGCCAACCCTCAGGCCGCTTCTGAGAGTGCAATGTGAGCGGATGAAGAGCTTCCACTTACAGGGCGAACTGAGCCACGGAGGAATGAAGCAGCGTGTTCAAGGCAGCTTGGATCCAAGAGGGCAGAGCCAGGGTCAAACCCGGGCCCTCCACTTACAGGGCGAACTGAGCCACGGAGGAATGAAGCAGCGTGTTCAAGGCAGCTTGGATCCAAGAGGGCAGAGCCAGGGTCAAACCCGGGCCCTAGCCACAGTCAAAGCTGCTGAGTGTGCCGCTCTTTGCCCTGCCACCTGTGTCTGCCCAGAGCTGCTGACAGGAGGCCCTGGCTGGGGTCAAACAAGGGGCTTCTCTCCCGGACTGTACAGAGCCTTCTGTCCTGCTCCTGGTGACCCAAACACATCCTCAGGACTCTCTCATCTCTCTCATAATTAGGAAAGGAAATTAGAAAAGTATCCAATGTCATAGAAGCTAAGAGGTGACACCAGGTTCAAATCCTAGACCTTATTTAGTGGCTTACTTAGCACAAGTGAGTGAATTCCCTAAGCCTCAGTTTTTTTATCTATAAAGTGGTCACCTATAATACCTCCTCATGGGGTTAAGTCATTTAAAGTATGTGATAGAGCTGGCATATAGTGACTAAAATATGACTTATTACCATCATTACAGAAATGACTGATACTACTATTATGTACTTCACAGATGAAGCTTTAAGATTAAGGGTTAGCCCTTAGGTATTGCTGACTCTGGTTTTAGAAAGATTAGCAGGGACACGCAGCACTCTCTCTTTCATATCATGCCACTCGGATGACCACCAACTACTAGCCCTTGTGGATAGACTAATGTCCACTGTCCAGCCTAAAAGTAATCTATGCCTAAAGGAAGTGGATTTCCAAAGCAAACGGAAAAGCTGTCACCATACCTGTCGCTCTTTAGCAGATGACCTGTGTTTCCTCTCTGGGGTATCTGACCCCTCCTATGTGGTACATCTTGTTTCCCACAAGCCTAAGAACACTGCACTCTGCTCTGCCTCCCCAGTGGAGCCTGGGTGTGGGGACTGGAAAGTGAGGAGCACAGGCCAATAGCTCAGAGTTTGCCTGTGGCAGCGACCTCCCTTCCCCACCCCTCCACGCGCTGCTCGACTTTCTTGAACCTGCAGTCACATCAGAGGTGGCCCGGCTCCAGGGTGTCAAGATGGTAGAGGGAAATTTTCTGCCTGGAAGAACTGGATGTTTATGGCCTGCTGAGATCACAACAGCCCTCGTTTTCTTCTTTGGATTATGGCTACAGATCAAGGGCAGCATTATGCCTCCCCCCAGTTTATAGCGGTAATAATAATTATAATGCTGGCATGTCGCACTTATATTGTGCCTTTTTTAATAAGGCCACTTTGTTTGGCTTCTTAATATTTAATCTTGTTTTATATTTACTTTCTCATGGCTTAAAATCAACCCAGCTTTAATTGCTTATGTGGAAGAAGCCAAGCTGGGTCTGGGCTAGCAGGAAATGGTTGAGAAGGTTCTGGAAACAGGTAACACATTTCTTTGTGGCCTTCCGCCCAGACAGGCTGCCTTGACCTCGGTACCTTTTGCTTTCTCTTCAACTGTTGTCTCTGTCCTTCTACAATCTGCTTCTTTTTTCTACCCTCTCCCTTTCTTTCTCTTCAGTTCATCATGAAACTCGCAGTTCATTCGTTAGGAGATGAAGAGTTGAACTCCAGTTATTGATAGCTTTGGGGTTATTCAGTGACCAGGCCCAAAGGCGAAGACTGCCCTTGGGGTTCCCTGGCCTCACAGTAGGAGGGAGATTCCTGACTCTGCGTGGGGCCAGGACCAATCAGGAGCCTCTTCAGTCATCAGTGTGGGATGCCTGTGGGTGTGCACTTAGTCTGTAGAAAGACGGTGAGGGAGAACTTTTGGAGGCATTTGTTGTCAAGAGGAAAGCAAACCAGGTGGATATCAAACATCTTCAACTTAAGTTGGAATTGATATTTTCAATCGATCATCTAATATATCTAATAAATCTCTATAGAATGTGATAAAAGCAGTTACACATTTTATACAGACATTTAGAAATTCAAGGATGTACAAAATTGTAGAACTATGGCATTTTGCCTAGTCTCTTACTCTCATTTAATGCCCTTTTTTGTTTTCCTGTAAACCTACCATTTAGTTGAGAGAGAGTATAGCAGTAACTGAAATTACATTAGAAGCAACACACATCTAAAAGACCAGAATGACAGGCATTCCAAGCATAGTTTTAGTGTTGCATGTTGCTATCATCAATGTGAAAAAAAAACTTTTAAAGGTTCTTAGGACCATTATCTAATTCATCCTGTGTACATAATGTCAAGCTGAAGTACCTATGAGATAGAGTAATAGTATCACAAAGCTTTTCTTCTGAAGGGTTAGGAATGTAAGTTTACAAACCAAAAATTACAGAAAAAGAAGGGCTACAAGTGTTGCCAACATTTTGGGCCTAGCCCTTCAAGATTAGTGAGGACTTAGGACATAAGAGAACCTGTACTGTAACATCCTATAACTCAGTGGTTTCCCAAATTTTCTGTGCAAGGAGATTATGGGACCACAGAAGAAAGGGATAAATGAAGTATAGTGTGTCTAAGGAGAGTCACCCAGAGAGAAAACATTCTCTCAGGCTTTCACAGAGAGCAAGCTGGTGAAGCAAAGGCCATGACTCATCCAGATGGCTGACACTGACAACAGTTCTATAAGGTACTGTACATGGTTCCAGAGTTAATCCTGAGGGAATGTGACTGACCTTGGGAGATACAAAAGTTACATGTTCTGTTATACAGGTCTTGCTTTAACTTGCCCTTAACCACCCAACAGAAAAGTTTAACTCCGAGGCATAAAACATAAAGCTAGATTAGTATGCTGAGCTGTAAAAGACTTAAGCTAACTGCTTCCAACATTGCCAGTTTCACCAGTAACCTTCTGCAATTATAGAACATTGGACTGTGTATGCAACTACTTCTTAGTTCAAAGAGAAGAATTTCTTCTTTCTTTACCAATATCAATTAGAAAATTTATCCTCTGTATAACTACTGCAAGGACAATAATATGCATTATGTGAATTATTGCAAATGTACTACTAATGTGTTTTGAAACTGTCATATTGTTATTTCTTATTAAAAGTAATAAAATTTTAAATAGAATAAAATTTAAAAACACACAAATAAATTTGGCACATATACTTGGAAAACAAAAAAAAGAAAAAGAAAGCCAGGTGGGATGTACCATAGTTCCTCCCAAAAGTCTCTTGTGGTAGTAACCAGAACCAGAATGTCCAGCTCCATACTGTCCAGGACTCACACAGAAGTGTCATTTTTCCTACATCTCCAGTTCCTTTTTTGTTTTTACAGAAAAAAAAAAGTACAAATAAACAAATCAGAGTTTCAAAATAGGCTAGTTGGGGAGTAACAGTAATTAATACATTGCATTCTATTATATTCGTAGTAGTGATTCAGAGTAAAAGATACAGGCATGAATATTGTCCAACAAATATTAGCACAAAACTTTCTTTTCAATGAACTAAGAGCAACTAACTGTATTACTATTTTGTGTATATGTATATTATTTTTCTTTTCACTTAAACCCTTCCCCTTTCTCTCACCAGATTTTTCTTTTCTTTTGAGTAGTTTCTTCCCACTTCACAACATCTGTTATACATTTTAGATCTTATTTGCTCCTTGAGTTCCCCCACACTAGTAGGACAATATTATGTTTACATATGCAGGTCTAATTTATTTCACTTATGAGTATGGTTTCAAGTTGCATCCATTCACCTATAAAAGTCTCGCATTTATGAAAGTCACTTATGGCTGAGTAGTATTCTAGTGTATTAAAAAATCTTTTTTGTTCATTTCTTAGTTAATGAGCATTTAGGCTACTTTCAAGATTTAGCTATTACACATTATCTTGCTATAAACATGAGTGCCCACATATCATTGTAGTATGATGTTTTTAATTTCTCATGGAAGATGCCAAGAAAGGGAGCAACTCTAATCATAGCTTTTTTTTTTTTTTAATCGTAGTTTTTTAAAATAATCTCTACAGGGCCTGGCAGGATGGCTCAGTGGTCTAAAGCGCCTGCTTGGGAAAGCTTGGGCGGCTTCAGGGACCGCGGTTCGATCCCCGGCACCACATGCTGTGCCAGCCCTGCCCTCGGGGCGGGCTGAGCCGGCCATAAAAATGAGTGAATAAACAAAGATTCTGAAACAAGAAAAAAATAAATAAATAAAATAAATAAAATTCTTTAAAAAAAAAATAAAAATAAAAAAATAAATAAAATAAAATAATCTCTACACTAATTTCCACAATGGTTCTACATACCTACCAACAGTGGAGACGGGTTTCTTTTTCCCCACAGCCCTGCCAGCATCTGTTATTGATTGATTTTTTTTTATGATAGCCATTCTTTCTAGAGTGAATGGAATCTCAAGTGTTTTAATTTGCATATCTCGAATGACCAATTATGTTGAACATTTTTTCATATATTTATTTACCACTTGTATTTCTTCATCTAAGAAATATATATTCATCTCAGATGCCCACTTTTTGATTGTGTCTTTGAGTTTTGGGCACCTAGTTTCACTAATTCTTTACATGTTTTAGATATAAGTCCTTTTTCTGAGGGAGAACTGACTATAATTTTTTCAAGTCAGTGCATTGTCTTTTCACTTTGTTGGTGATTTCTTTTGTTGTGCAGAAGCTTTTTCTTTTTTTCATTTTAGTGAGAAAAAAGGTAAAATAGCAAGTTAGTAGGATAGTTGCAATAATTAATATCATGCATATTGTTGTCTTCATAATAGTTATTCAGAGGACAAAGTGCAGGCCTGTATCTTGTCTAAACAATATTAGTACAAACTTTTATTCTCAATGAGCTAAGACAAAGTAGCAGTAGTATCTATCCTAACTCTCCTGTGTGTATATATTTTTTTCTTTTTTTTTTTTCTTTTTTTTTTTTAAGTATTTTTTTTATTTTATTTAAAGAATTTTTTATTTATTTATTTTTTTTTCTTGTTTCAGAACCTTTGTTTGTTTATTCACTCATTTTTATGGCCGGCTCAGCCTGCCCCAAGGGCAGGGCTGGTGCAGCATGTGTTGCCGGGGATGGAACCGCAGTCCCTGAAGCCGCCCAAGCTTTCCCAATCAGGCACTTTAGACCACTGAGCCATCCCGCTGGTCCCCTATTTTTTCTTTTTAAAGTTTCTAATACTAGAAGAAAATATCACACCATGTCTTATAAGTAGATTGTAAGTCAGAGGTACAGTATGAATCATAAAACAAAAAGTATAATTAAGCAATATTCAGAAAAGTAACTAAATATTAATTAAAATTAAATATTTGAAAACAATATTCCAAAATTCAAATCAAATCATGAGTCCAACTCAGAGACCATAATGTGTATCATATGCATGAATCTGTGATCAATATAGAGTATTTGCATAGTATTTGAATAGGTTAATATATACAAAGATAGCAACTAAGAAAAAGTTTCCATGGTAGTAAAGAATTAGTAAGAATAAAACATAACATAAATACTGGAATGACAAATATATATATGGCCAGAACTTCTAACAGTTTGGGGATAGAATATCGCATAAAGTTCTAGTATGCCATGGACACTGACACTTACTGGTGGCCGGGTGTCACTTGTGGGACTGAGCTACTGCTATTTCCTTGATATCCAACCTGTGGACCCAGCCAGAATCATGACCCATAGGGTACAGGAGAAGTCCATTTGTAGAATGTGCTGATGGACATATTCTGCTTGTGCAGAAGCTTTTTAAGCAGGTGAGATCCCATTTGTTGATACTTTGTAGTATTTCTTGTGTGGTCTGTGTTTGATGTCTCTCCCCACACCTATGTCTTCAAAATTTCTACCTGCCTTCGCTTCCAATATAGTTATTGTTTGTTTTAATATTGAGATTTTGATCAATTTTGACTTTAGTACATGGTGATAGACATGGGTGAAGGAGTTCCAAAATCAGCCTCTGTGCAGGAGGACACTTAATCCAAACCATAACAGACATAACAGATGGAAAGCCAAACTATAGGAAGCTTTTAAATTCCAGATTAGGGGCAGAGGGGAAGAAAATTAGTTCTTTTCATTAGTGGCTGTCACCCTGAAGAGTATGAGCAGAGAAGTAGTAGTTATGCCATTCATGTACAACATATATGGTAAAGTGGGCTTCTGGCCATGTGAGTGACAAGGACACATCCCATCTGGATGTTCACAAGCTGGGGCAGCTGGGTCTGGCAAGCCTTGGGCTGCTTACAGTACCACCGCACTGGGAAAGCTCTGGGTGGGTGAAAATTGCCTTCACAACTTTGGCTTCTAACACCCATCTCCTGCCAGGCACACTGAAACCCTCTCCACAAAGAAGGAGATGAAATATTAACAGTAGCAGGTAAATTCACTGACCTTGGAGGACAGGCTGCTGGCCGTACTGCAGAACATGCACGGGGCACTCCTCTTGGCACATCTCGCGAAGTGCCAGGCATTCCTAGTAACCATCATATAAGGGTGTCACAAAAACCCCATCCCTAGAACAAAGTCAAAGCTGTCTCGAGTGACAGAGCTTTCAGAATGAGGCAGATTGCTTCGTCATCCCTCTCCAAATTCATCCCTAATTCCCTCACACAGAGCTTTGCTGTAATGTCTCTCAGTCAGTCACGTCACATATTTGCCTCCCCCTGGCCCTGGAGACAGAACAGAAGAGACAGACACGGAAGAACCCTAAAAGATGTTGCTGTCTCCCCTGTGAATTTATTGCTAAACAACCTTAGTGGCTTTTTTCTTCTTTATTGAAACCCAAACTCTGGGTGCTTTTTCTTTGATTCATGCTTGATGATTTTAGCTATGACATTTATATCATGTCATATTGGCATCGTGGTGGCCAAATGGAATACAATTTCTTTTTTTTTTTTTTTTTTTTTTTTTTTTTTTTTTTTTTTTTTGTCTTTTTGAGACAGGGTCTCAGTATGCAGTTCAGGCTGGCCTTGAGCTCACTTTTGTAGCCCAGGCTGGTCTCGAACTCACACCGATCCTCCTGCCTCAGCCTCCCGAGTGCTGGAATTACAGGCGTGCGCCACCACGCCCGGCTGGAATACAATTTCTTTCTAAGGAGTGTGAGGTGTAAACACGTGAGTCTTAACATTGATTTTAAGAGTTATTTGGAGCTTTCCAGAGAGTGTCATTAATTCTGTGGAAGGATCGCTTCATGGGGGGCAAAAGCGGGGATCGCGTGTGGTGAGCTGTCACTTACTCTGTTGTCCATAGATGCAGAAAGGCGGGGTAGGTGCGCTGAGCACCAGAGTTCCAAGCATACATGGTGTTTCATGGCTGAGTCTCACACTTTAGTGAATAAACACACAGAGGGTTTAAACTCCAAATAACACCAGGGGCCTTCAGTATTGACAATGGCTTACATCTAAAGCTTCTCCCCCCAGGATGGTTTGTGCAGCTTTTCGACTCAGGAGATTATCCCATAGAGAAAATGACCTATGCTAATCTTCCAGCATACACATACCTGCTCTCCATGCAGGTTAAGGGAGAGAGAATATCTGCGCACCTCTCCGGAGACACAGAAATAGCCCTACTAAGCGCCATTCAAGCTATAGTGGCCACCAAGAGTAGATGTCCTGGGGAGGGGAAAGGAAATCACGAATTCAAATATGTAAACTGTTGTTTAGCAAAAGAAATCTACTTGGGTGATGTGACTTCCTTCTAGCTACTTGGAAGGCTAAAGCAAGGGGGTCTCCTGAGCCAGGAATTCAGGGCCAGCCTGGGCAATAAGGCAAGACCCCATCTGTTAAGCAAAGAAAATAGGGAGGGGAGAGAGAGAGGTAGCATCTATACAATGCAGTGCAGCCTTTGATGACAGGACTAAAAGAGCTGCTTATCATTTCCTATGGCAGCGCTTCATGATTCTTTTAAAGATCTCTCTCATCCTTCTCTCTGTCCCTCTGTCTGTGTCTCCTATCTGTGTCTCTATCTCTGTCTCTGTCACTGTGTGTGTCTCTCTGTCTCTCTCTGTGTCTCTCTCTGTCTCTCTGTCTGTCTCTGTCTGTCTATGTCTCTCTCTGTCTCTCTATGTCTCTCTGTGTCTCTCTGTCTCTGTCTGTCTCTGTCTCTCTGTCTCCGTCTCTCTGTGTCTGTGTCTGTCTCTGTCTCTGTCTCTCTGTCTCTGTCTCTGTCTCTCTCTGTGTCTGTGTCTGTCTCTGTCTCTCTCTGTCTCTGTCTCCCCCACCCCCGGCAGCTTTTGCAGTTGTCTCATCAGAAACCAGGCAATAGGGCAGCTCCACATTCCCGTATTTAGTTCGTACTATCTGGTAACAGTGAAATTAGGAAATGAGAAAAAAAAAGAAAGAAAGAAAGAAAAAGGCTTCTCCTCCAGCTTTCTAGCTCAGCTTTCCCCTACCAGCGCTCACCATGCACTTGGTGGGGGTGCCATCCTGGTATCTGCAGAGGAACGGTCAAGCTGCACTTCCTGGGGCACTGGAGTGGATTGCCCATAGGGAAACTGTCCGTGCTGTCTCCTAGATTCTTTGCCATCGTTCTGCCTTAGTTCATTCATCAGTCAAGCGCCCAAAGGAAGAATCAAACTTCCCATCTCATCAGCAGAATGAGTGCCCAGCATTTATGATTCTAAAGTTCAGCAATCCGGGCATCCTGTTTGCTGGACCTTCCCCTTAGAGAATCAGCTGGAATACTGCTGTTTACCACAAGCTCCATCTTTACCCATTTTTTTCCTCCAAATGGTTACTGACAAAACTATCACAAGCAGGAGGACACCAGTGTTATCCATGGCTCTTTGCAGGTGAGATACGTTCATTCCAGGCAGGAACCTCCAGGTGGATAGCTTGACCCAAGTGCATGTCTCCTGGAGGCCACTGCAGGCCATCGAGGGCGAAGAGTGAGAGTTCTTCAGTCCCTTGGCAACCAAGTAGCTCCAACTTTCCCATTTGAAAGACCAGCTCTGGTCAAATTCAGTGATGTATTAAGTGGCCGTGTATTTAATTCAAATTCATTTAACTCAAATTCTTCCTATTGTTCTTAAAGCTTGCATCTGGTTATTTCTGAAACTGAGAAAGATGACACATTTGATGTCCTAGCCCAACACTAGACAGGGTTTCTGCACAGAGGGACTCTGGGCTCTCAGTCACTGACCACAGCAGGAGTCCCCTCCCCCAAACCACAGGAACAGAAGCTCAGTGACTGGCAGCCCTACATTTGCTCTTTCACGTGTTCACGTGAAATGCTGTTCATAGGGAGGTGCTCCTTGTGGGGCTATCTACATCTCTCTAGGAGGGGCAGCTTGAACCAACTCACTCACTGAAGTTTTCAACTCTTACTGCTACTTTCATGCAGAATTTTTGAGAAGTGGTCTATTGTTTTGAATGTTTCCATACTAATTGTAAAAAAAATTTTTTTTTTGTTTATTCCACACTTTTGGGGCCATGGATATAATTCAGTGGCACAGTGCCTGCCTGGCAAGCATGAGATCAAGAATTGGATTCTCAGTACCAAAGAAATAAGAACGTGTTAGACATAGATCAGTTCACATAGATCAAAAATAAGTCTGACCCCTTCTAAATACATGCCAGTCTTCAGAAGTCCTCCTGAGACATGAACTTGGCCAGCAAGTTCATCGGCCATAGCCTGAGCTCCAGGAGAAGAGAATGAAAGAAAGAGAGCCCTCATATGCACCTGACTTCCCCTTCATACCCTGGCCTAGAGCAGATGGGGTGCCTGTACCCCAGCAGGACAGGATGGGTTGCTGATCTCCCCCCTGCGTTCACTGCTGCTTCTCATAACGAGCTGTGGGCATGCCACGCCCATCACCCACTCCTTCCAGCACCCTCCACTGTGCCCTGACAGATGGCCACCGGTGCTAGTCCAGTCACATGAAGTGCCAGGATGAGAGAAGGCTCCTGTTGAGGAGTCAGCTGAGGCTTTGGACATCTGGCGCATTCACAGCACAGGGTCCCCTTTTCTCTTATAGAATTAGTGTCTTTACACTCTCCTGTACCCCTCAGTCTCCAGCTACAGCCCGAAGTCCACAGCAGCACACTGAATTCTTCTCTCTTGTTTCTAAGCTTCCTCAAAAGAGTACCCACTGACAGACAACTGAACCTCTGCCCTCACTGCTTAGATTGATTAAAAATAGGTACCCAGAATTTATCTCTATAAAGAGAAAAAATGTGAAGTAGATTATGTATTCAAAGAGTATCTAAATTAAGTACAATTGTTCAAAAGATAATAAATGTTTGTGGGGGGAAAAAATAGCTTAGAAATAATTTAGTGTGCTGCTGTTGGGTCCAGGCTGTAGCTGGAGACTGAGGAGTACAGGAAAGTGCCAAGACACTTAATTCTACAAGAAGAAGGGCGACCTTGTTCTGTGAATGGACCAGAGTTCAAGGTGTCCACTACAAGTTGGGTGGGATCAGAACTGAGTCACCCGGTGGGGCTCTGCTGAATGGAACGAATGGTAGAGCTGGACGGCTGAGCAGTGGATCCGTGGGTTGCTTTTTCCACTTGTGAGTGGCACTGCCCAGTTGTAAGTAGTGGGGGGAGCCCTCACATCCTCCGTCCTTCAGAGCATGGAGATTTTTCAATATGGTGCCAGGTAAGGGAGAAGATACCTCACCTGGCTGAAAGGGGGGTTGTGAACAGATGCCAACACTTAGTTGGATTTTAACACTACCCCCAGGAATCTGTACAAATGGTACTTCCCACTGGAGGCAGCAGGGCTGAGGAACAGCCCCTCCCAGGAAGCCCTCTTCTTGGAGTCACTGCTTGGATGTACCAGTGTGGACCTAAGCCTCTACTGTCTATCATTTGTTTTGTGTTGCTAATTCTTGTGAGTTGGGGTTTTGGTTTTATTTTGCTATGTTTTCTCATATGTTTTGGTTCATTGCTTTGTATTTTCTTTTGCTAATTTTTTTTTTTTTTGAGACATAAATGGATGTTTCATGTGAAAGCTGAGTTCCTTGTTTCTTTCTTTTGCCCGTGGCTGACTGCATGTTCTCTGTTGATGTCTTGTTCCTGGTCCTTGACACTGACCATCTTGTCTGTGAAAGGAGGCGCTCCGGTGAGCTTGCTGGATCAGAAGAAAGGGAAGTTTGCTTGGTTTAGTCACTCCACAGAAACCCATGGTAATGTCCCTGTGTGTGTCAGTGTGTATCGATACTCACTGGTCTGGAGGGGTGGGTGTTTCTCTTGATAGCTTATGATGTGATGGTTGTGTATATGTGTATGCGTGCAGTGTGCACATGCACATACGTGTATGTGTTTGTGTGTCTATGTATTTTGTGAGGGCATGGGAACCTGTACCTCTCAAAGCCACCACCGCGTCATCTCCTTCTGTATCTTAAGTCAGAATACATGAAAGTCAGCAAAAGCTACTCTTTCCTTCCTTTGGGTAGTGCTGGCCAATATCCAGGTTACTATAAAGGCAAACTTATCCTTACACATGCAGTGCCTTGACTCAGAAGACCATGCGGTTACTCCTACTGCCTAAATCAGCCCATTCTTAATTTTGTTGGCTTTCCAAGCCTAATAGCACCACCACTGTCCCACCGCTCCCCTAGCACAGAAGGGTCTCTGGAATTAGGTATCAAAAAGTCAGCTAGCATTCTCCGTGCAACTCAGCCCTCAAACAACAATGTGTGGAATGTTAAAAGAGCCTGAGTTCGAGATGGTTAGAGATAGAATAACACTGAGGATTCCTCAGCTGTGTAACTTTTTCCCATCACATGCATAGGACGAGGACCCTGGCCAGCTCTGAAATCTGGTGCTAAAACCATCTCTAAGGTCTGGTCCCACCCATTTTGCTCTTGGGCTGTAAAGTGCTATCCAGTGGAAATGGTATAAAACATAGCCCCACTGTTAAGCTATTTGCTACTCTCCAGAAATACTTCCTGGGCCAGACTTGGCTTTAGGGATGCTGTCTTATTCTAGGATACAGAGGAGGGAAGTGGTTACCACCGGTGCAGCAAAACGAGTTCGGAGCAAAGGGCAGGACGCCAGCACCCTGGCCCCAGTCCTGCCCAAAGACCTTGGTCATCACAGCCCTGTTCTTTCTTCTCCTATAAAGTGATGGCATAATTTATAGAGCCCCACACAGCTCTATAAATTATCTGACTAAAAAGAAGTCAGTCTCAAGGCCAGAGATATAGCCCAGCAGCTTAAGTGCCTGCCTGGCAAGTGCAAGGTCCCTAGTTCAATCCCTGATACTATTTTTTTTAAAAAAGTGGTTATGGGACCAGGGAGATGGTTCAGTAGAATAAGCTCTTGGCTGGCTAGTACCAGGTCCCTGAGTTCAATCCCCAGTACCATAAAAAAATAAAAAATAAAAAAATAAATCCTTAAAAAGCAGTCACTCTCAGTTGGAGAGTTAACTCCCCATGTGATAAATTTGTGGCACTTCTTATTTGCATGCTCCGTATTCTTGAAATAAGTTTCTTCTCACTCACTTGGATTATTTTCATTCAAAAGTCCATCTCCATCAATACTGTAAAACCAGTAGATATCTTTTCTTAGGCTATGGAAGCACCATAGAGACTTGTCACCAAATGCCGCACCTTCACTAGTCATAGACTGTGTGGCTCCTGTGGGCTGGTGATTTTCTCGTGAGATGAGGTGCTGAGCTAGACTACTCTAAAGAGTAAGCACTGGAAAAATTAAGGAACTTGGAGCATTAAAAGGATAGCAAAAGGTGACAAAGAACTCTACAAGTTGAGCTTTTACTTAGAAGAATAAATAATAAAGTGATTTCTTCTTAACCACCAAGCTGGGTTCTATGTTAGAAGACTCACTCACATGTGGAAGTCCAGCTCACAGCTGGTGTGAGAAGTTGCATGGCGACTGGGCGAGTTGCCTCTAATGGACTGAGGTGTCCCAGGTCAGGCTGAATCTTAGGATTGCTCGAGGAGGAGGAAGAGGAGGAGGAGGAAGAGGAAGAGGAGAAGGAGGAATCCCAGTAGGCTCTTCTCGGGTCATGCGTAAACTGGATTATGTGTACAGTGCATTTGGTAGCTCCACTCCCATGTCCCCAGGACTAGCATGGGTGTCGAATGGTCCCATGTGTAACTGACTTGAGACTCGGGATGTACTGCAGGAAGAGGAGAAATCTTCAGGTCCCTCTGATAGCACACTCAGGCAGCCTTTCTGCAAACAAACTGAACCCTAATATTGGGAAGGAACCCCCTTAGATTTGGTGCATAGGAAGAAATAGGGAGATAAAGTCTTTGCACGAAAGCTTCTCTTTCTAGGGTGAACAAAAGTGGACCTGGGCCTGCCATGCTAGCCCTGCCCTCAGGTCATGCTGAGACAGTGATGGAGACCAGGTGTGACGGCACACGCCTGTAATCCCAGCACTTGGGAGGCTTTAAACAGGAGGATCACTACGAGTCCAATCCAGTAGTGAGACCTTGTAGACCCTATAGACCCTGTTGGCCTGTGGCCCTCCTGAAGTCACAGGGTTGACAGTAGAGAGAGGAATTGAGGGATCAGTTTTTCCCACAGGTATCCTATAAGATAAAGCGATCTCATCACCACATGCCCACTAGTTAATGTTGTCCTTGGTGGTCAGACTTCCCCTAGAGGAGCAGCAGCTGGGAAGCCGTTGAGCATGGCCAGGATGTGGGAGGGCCTGGGCCCCACAGGTGGGCCGGCAGAGGCTCGGCTCTTCCCTCCCAGTCAGATCTCGGCTTGAGGGTGGCATGTGCTGCACGCCGTGCTCACTGCTCCATTCCTCGACCTCCCTCAACACCTCGCCCTCACCCCTGTGCTTCTTGCAGTGAGCATGCCCACGAGTGAAACCGAGTCCGTCAATACTGAGAACGTGGCTGGAGGTG
Source organism: Myocastor coypus (assembly GCA_004027025.1). NCBI lineage: Eukaryota > Metazoa > Chordata > Mammalia > Rodentia > Myocastoridae > Myocastor > Myocastor coypus. Next base: position 9,062 of record PVJA010020697.1, on the reverse strand, counting down.
ACATCGAAGGAGAGAACTGTGGGGCGAGGCTGGCGTGAGTAGGCACAGCAAACCCCGGCACTGGGCTATTTCCTCGCGCGTGGCAAGGACGCTGGCTTCTGGCCCTGGGGTTTTTCTGGGGTGTGGCAGGGAAGCCACCTCCTGAGTTAGAGAGAGTTAGTTCATCACTAGAGGGGCAGAGATCAGAGCTAGTAGCAAGAGACAAATGTCAGTGGTACCTTGTGCAGAGGGAAAAGGGACATGGGATGGAGTATAGCTCTGGATGTGGGATGAGCTTTAAAATCAAAGCTAGGGTTTGATTCAGTGATTTGCAGGGGATAGAAACTCAGAGTCTTTTCATTTCAGCAGAGAAATACGGAGGATGTAGGGCGGGGTTGGAAGTCTGTCTCTCCCTGCCCTTCTACTCTCTGTCATAAGAAATGCTAGGTCAGCTTCTTGGGGTCCCCTTCTCTCCATGATGATAAATGTGCCCTGAAAGGGGACAACAGGTAAGAAACCACGCTGCTGGGTGGTAACCTTGTGGATGGTGTCTTTCTGTGCAGTTCCTCGTTGTGCTGCCAATGGAGGGAAACAGGTGCCTGAAGGGTGACCCTGAATAAATAATTTCCTGTGTGCTTAACCACCCAAGCCACCATGGTCCCTCTCCAAAACAAAGCACAGGCTTAGATGATTTGCGAGGGAGCTGCCGGTTAATTGAAGCTTAGCGATGCAGCCGTGGCCCACGAGCCCCACAGCTGGGAGGTGGCCCAGCTCACGGCCTGCTTTCAGGGCACTCAGGACCTGGGCATCACTCACTCTGACTTGGGCACCAGGGAGTCTGTGCTGCGGTTTTCCCAGCATTGTCAGGAAGCAATTATTGTCACAGTGGTGTTAAAATAGGATGCTCATTACATTTTTAAGTAGTAGTCCAAGCCTCTTCCCTCTTCTCTTCTTGTGAAACTGTACAAAACAAGCACTCAAACTTCCGGAAGTGAACCCCAGGGCAACACCCAAGAAGGGCGCATGGGAAGGCCTCAAGTCTACAAGTTCTTGGCCTTTCTGCTCTCTGGGCGAAAGGAGAAGAGTGGGCAAGAAGACCCTGAAACTCTGGCTTTGGGGGTAAAGCCCAAGCTGCAACACGGGAGGCCCTGGGAATCGGCTGAGGAAGTCACTTAACAGTGCATTTCAAGAGCGTGCGAATCCCTGTTGGAAAGAAAACATCGCTATCCTCCCGGGGAGGGGAGCCGGCAGAGTCTGTTCTGTCGCTTCCTGAAGGATGTTCAGGCTCTCAGAGCTCCGCAGAATGTTGAAGTTTCTCCTGTGCATGTCCCCAATGGCACATCCACTTTGCTCACAGGAAAGACCCGATCATAGTGCCGGATTACAATACGCACTTGATAAAGTGCGGTCCTTCCCCGTCTTCCTGGCTCCTCGCGCAACCCCAGACAGCGGTGGGAGAAGCCAGAGTCCCTTGGGAGAAACAGCAGCGGGATGAGGTGGCAGGGAGATACTAGCAGTTTTTGAGGTGTTGAGCTAAGTTTTTGTGCAACACAGGACTTGCTGGAGGCAGGGAGAAGGGGCTGCTTCAGGATAGCTCCTGCACGGCCGAGGGGCAGAGACAAGAGCTGCAACGTGACACTTTGTTGGAGCAAGAAAGGTAGGTCCTGGAGATGGCGAAAAGGAAGGAGCCATCAGAGTTTGAAAGGAGAACTGAATGAAAGTGTGAATGGAGCTGCCTGCAGGGCTGCAGCAGACGTCCAGCAGGCCGGGGTGCAGGGATTCCAGAGACACAGGCGAGGCTGTCCTCGGGGACACCGTCAGTGAGAATGTAGGGCAAGGCTGTGCGTCAAGGAGCCCATGGGCGAGGCTTGGGGAGCACGCCCAGAACAGGAGAAGCAAGTGCAACGGATGACGCTGTCAGGTTGGGCCACATGAGCCGGGAGCCTGGGAATAAGCTCCATGTGCCAGCATGCCCGGCCTGTGCAAGGGTGACAGCGACCCAGAGCCATAGTAACATTGGCTCCCCCACTGCACGCACGGGAGACTAAATTGGTAGAGGCATTCAGAAGGAAATGCAAATGTGCCGCGGGGCGGGTAACAGGCAGCCGCATGTGGACGGATGGCAAGGTCCGGGCAGCTCCTCTAGGAGTTAGCATGTGGCTAAGTGCAGACAGGCAGACATACATCACTGAGTGAAGAGTGAAGAAGAGCACTCCAATCAGAAGCGTGTGCCCAGGCCCGCAGCGATGGCCAGGATATGTGTGAGGAGACAGGAGGCAGGGGACAGGACCAAGCCCAGCAGGCCTCTGAAAGGTCCTTGCGTAGTTTTAAGACTGAAGTTAGGAGAGGTTGATTTGGCCAATTTTGTATTCTTCGTGGGTTTTTCCCCATCCTCTGTGGTCCTGAACACCCAAGGCCTTCATATTGAGTTCTATAATTAATTTTACAACAAGGCCTTGCTAAGTTACCCAGGCTTGCCTGGAATTCGCGATCCTCCTGCCTCGGCCTCCCAAGTAGCTGGGATCACAAGCGTCCTGCATTGTTAAGGCATCGCTTTGATGATGCGCAAACGGAAGGAAAGAAGGAGATGAGAGAGTGAAGCGGGCATCGAGGCTGCCCAGTGCGAGGCCGTGGTCCTCAAGCTAGGACTAGGATGAGGAGAGCAAGAGAGCGGGTGATTGCCTGTGCGTCCGGAGCTCTGATGTGCAGGATGTGAGGCGCACCGACTGGGGCATGGCCTCAGAGAGGGCGGGAGGAAGGGAGGGAGGAGAGGATGTGTCCCAGCACGGGGGCTCCCCTGAAGAAGAGAGACCAGAGGATCAGGGCAGCAATGGCCACTGGGCACTCTTCACAGCCGCTGGGCCATTGGTAGGGCCAAGAAGCCAGAGGGAAGAAGCTGAAGATGAAGTGCGTGCTGGCTGACATCAAGGGCACAGGTGGAGGCTCTGAGCTTGCACAGGAAGGAGGAAATGCCTCTGTCACTGAGAGCTGGAAAAGAGACCGGGTACCAGTGTCCAGGGGTGCAGTCCCCCTCGCCACCAGCCAGCCCTGTTCTTGGGCAGAATGCTTCTCTGAGCTCAGCTCCTCGCTGTAGAGGCAGAGAGGCTCCACTCACTCTGGGCTTCAACTGGAGTCAGGGAGCAGGAGGACATCCAAGGGGCTGCTCGAGAGGGAGACCGCTTTCCTCTCTGACATACTGGGCACCCACGAGGATTTGTACCATATCCACCGTCATACAGGCGAAGCATCCTGCAGCTGAGAAGCTGCACACTACAGGCCACTGTGGCCTTCCTTGTCTTTCTAGGCCGCGGAGCTACACTTCTGTAGAGCGTGGCATCAGAAATGGACACTAATAAAGACGTCACCAAGTGCTCTCCATCAGTCATCCCATCACAGAGTGTACAGCTGGGCTCAGGGAAGCAGAAGGTTCAAGCCTGGTGCGTCACCAAGGAGTCACTGAGAAGCTACTGGGCAGCACAGGTGCTGCGGTGCAGACTGACATCCTGAGTGTAGAGCTGGCCTCTCAGAGCAATCCCGCGTGTCTGTTCGGCAGAACCTAAAGCCCGGCAGCACTAAGAACAGAGATGTGCAGGAGTGTGCCGCGTATTGTGGAAGGGACTGCGGCCGGCCAAGCACTGGAAGTCAAGTGTGGTGTTAGCTTGGGAACCTTGGAAGAGACTGAGGGTTGGGAAGGCCCAGCAGGGACGGGGGCTGGATCCCATGAAGCAGCAGGGACAAGCTCAGGTAGGGCTGCAGACCAGCCACGTGAAGCTCGCACACAGGGCTCTGTGCCCTTTCAGTGACAGCAGCTGTGGTGCTGACGAAGGTGGGGAGTTATGGAGGCTGAGTCAAGGGCTGTCCTCGGGGATGATGCCTTCACACCACCGATTAGGTTACCGGCAAACTGGGGACAATCCAAGGCCATACTTTTTCACACAGCAGGCAGCAAACACACAGTGCTCATCTTTCGAAGGAGAGGCTGACAATAGAAACATCTAAGAAGTTCAAATATTTGTTGGATAATAACAGTGCAAACTGAGTAAGCAAAAATAAAACAGCATTAGGCTCACCTCTAATTTCAGACCTCAAACGGGGAGAACAATCATGGTTGTACAGGTTTTCCTGGCTCAGGCAGAGCGAGTGTCTAGAGGCAAGCAGACCTGAGTTCTACCTCCGCAGAGGATTCTGGGGGGTCTTATGTTAGTTGCTAGCTTTCCCTGCCTCTTTGTTCTCCTTTTTGAGTCCACTGACAAGCTGAGGTAAAAATTAGACCTCGTAAGAATGAGGAGGAAACTGAAGTTTTCAGAGCTAATTGCATATGACCCACTGGGGTTTGGAGACCCTGAAAGCCTCCACTGCTCAGAGGACTCTTGGTGACTTGGGCATTTTAAAACTCAGTAGGGGGCCCGGCAGGATGGTTCAGTGGTCTAAAGTGCCTGCTTAGGAAAGCTTAGGTGGCTTCAGGGACCGCAGTTTTATCCCCGGCACCACATGCTGCGCCAGCCCTGCCCTCAGGGCAAGCTGAGCCAGCCATAAAAATAGATAAATAAACAAACAAACAAAAGTTCTGAAACAAGAAAAAAATAAAATAAAATTTAAAAAATAAAAAATAATAGTAAAACTCAGTAGGAAGCAGTGTTCTCCACAGACCAAGCAGCCCTGATTGCACGGTGCCCATGGCTCCTCCGTCCTTCTGTCAGTGGAAGCAGCTGTCCAGCATTGAGGCCACAGGTGCCCCCAGGGGTTCCTCTGTTTTGGCGACATAGGTTCCAACCATTAGCTGCACCCGTGCACAGGGAGTATACAGTATGGAGGCATTCAGATTTCAGAGCGGAAGCCCAGTCTCCACAGCCCAGAGCTCCCATCATCTCCACAAAGGCCCTAAGAGCAGCGCCACCCTCCTCAAGATGAGGTGCGTAACGGCCCTGGTGTTTCTGCTCATGGCCTATAAAATGCACCAGTCTCAAAAAGAGATGAATGTTTTGAACCCACTGAACCAAAACTTGTGCTCACCACCCCTGCACAGAGCAACAAGAAAAAAAGTCTTCAAATATGGAGGCTGGGCCTGCACCTGAGAACTCAGAAAGATATCCTCTATCTACTTCCTCCTGCTTGGCTTAGACGAGGAACCCAGAACTGGTCCCTGCCCGTAACCTAGAACCTTAGTTCAATCAAGCCCAGCCTGATCACCCCTAACCCACCACCCAGAGTTGCTTCTTTGGGAACACTCAGATGTTCTGGAAGTTTCTACAAACCTACTTTTGCTTATGACTCAGTTGGGCTGTAGGTGCCTAGAATTGCAGGGCACATGACCTGCCTTGGGGCACATGAGACAGAGAGACAGAAGGCAGGGAGACCTTTCTGAAAATAAGCCTGGGGTCTGGTCAGGTGTGGAGACTATATCCGGAGGCCGGAGGCCATGGTCACCTACTTTTGGCTCCTAGTTAACAGGGAGGAAAGGCAGCTGCCAGGAGCAAACCTGGGGAAGGTGCTGAAGGTCCCCAGCTTGGTACAGCTGTGCTGGAAAAGCGAGGGCCCTGGGTTCTTATCACACCATTAGCAGCCTGAGAACATTTGTTTCCCCCAATAAACTATGGCTCTAAATAAAAAGGCTGCCCTTGGCTCCAGCCCCTCCCTCCCTCATTAACATGTGATTAAACCTTTCCTCAGTCCAGGCAGCCGTTGGGGCGGGAAAAGGTTATTAGCCGGTGGTTCATAGCAGTAAAGGCACTTGGATCTCATTCTCGGCGCCCCAGAGATATAATTACCTTATGCACGATGGCTTTGCCACCTGTCACATCTTCTGGTTTAATTTCTTTTAAATAAAAATAACGAGCGGGGTTGGTGTTCCCTTGCTAGAGAGGCAGCTCACTTTTGTGCTGGGCTGCGCCAACCCGAGCTTAGAGTGGTCACCGACCTCCCTCCCCGCTCGGGCCTCCTGCTGTCTCTCCTGATCTCCTCCTGCTACCTTGTCATCTGTCCCTTGCATTCTGTCTTGCTGTTCACCCCTCTGAGCACTGTCCCTCCACCTTCAGTGTCACCTGTGGGCACTCCTCTCCTACCAAGGCCAGTCTGACACACGCCTTCTGATTTTGTCCCAAGTGCTGATTTCCCCCTCGCCCTCTCTCCTGTCCCTACTCCTCATTCAACCTCTCCTCTGCTTCTCCCCATGTCCTCCAGTTTCCCCTAGACGTCACATAAAGTAAGTGGTCTCAGCGCCTTGCTAAAGCTTCTGCTTTTCTGTAGAGCACCCTCCCCTAGGATGACCTGTTGTCACCTGAACGCCCAAAGCTTCCTCCAATCCCCAGATCCTCAGGGTTGCACGTGATTATCAGCCTTCCAGGTTTCTCCTCAGAGTCTGTGGCTGTCTCTTCAAGCTCCTGGGAGGGGATGAAGTGGTCCTTCCATTGCCAGCCGGATGCTTTTGCCTTTGACCCAGAACCCAGCTTTGGCGAGGCTACTGGCAAACAGCAGCGAGACCACACATCACGCTGTGCTTTCTCGGTGGGGCCCTCCCCCTGCAGGGAAGGCTGTCCCTACGCTCGTGGCTTCCCTCAAGATGTCACTCTTCCTAGTAGCACTTCCTCATGGAGCTTGCTGGGCAGACCCTGATCACCTGAGGACTCAGTGCTCCCCCTTTCCAGCAGGGATCAATCACCTAGCCTTGGAAGAGCCTAGAGCTGTACATGTGTGCTGGTGCCGGGCCAGCCCTCGGCCTCCACATTCAAACGTCGCAGGCTTCTTTCTCTCCAACTTTCTGATTCACTTTTCAGATCTTTCCGATAGACACGCACATATATCCCTGGGGCCCTGGCGGGTATCTAACTCCTCTGGGGTTGCTGAGTGTCCTTTTCACGGAAAAAAGTGGGTGTCCTCTGGTAATGTTTCCCTTTTCTCTTTCAGCCACCGGATCTCCAAATCAAAGTTTAGGTAAGTGACAAACGTATCGCTTTTCTTTCCTCCTGCCCACGAACTCAGTCCTCAGCTACCCCCCGAGTGGTCCAACGTGACCCCACCATGCTAGGGATAAGTAAGGGCTGATTCGATAAGGGGATAAATGCTTTCTTTTCTATGGCTGTTAATAATATGCTTATTATCAGATGAGGTAAATAATTCCAGGGTTGAGTTTTTCTCATTGGTCTGTCTGTCTTTTGGGCACTGTTGTCTCTCGGGGGGTGGGGACCAAGAGTGTCTCTCTCCCTTATAAGGTGAAGACCAATTAAAATAACCATGTGGACACTTGCTCCTATCCTGACCTATAGGCATGGTAAGATAAGAGCTTTGAGGGCAGTGGAAGACTGAAGGGCTCTAACTCTGTGTTGGTGCCCTAAGCTAACATCATAACATCATGGTCTTCAGCCATGAGCTGCCTTTTGGCTTTGTCACCTGTACCCCCTGCAAAGAACCTTTATTCCCCATACATGCAGCTTCTTCCAGTTGCCTACAAGTTCCTTTTGCACACTGAGCCTTCCCATGAAGCTCTTCCTCCACCTAAATCGCCATCCTTGTCTTCATCAGACTCTTGTTGAGAACCTCAAGAGCTCCTGTTTCTCTAGCTCCCTCTCTCCTCCCAGGGGATGCTGACTCACCTTTGCCGGTTCCCACAGCGCTGGCCTTGTTACACTGACTGTCGCCTCAGAGGCTGTTTACCTTTGCAAGGCTGTGTCTGCAGGCCTCAGAGCTGCTATTTCTCATCTACTTAAATGCCTGTCTGGCTGTTGGCTGCCCCTGTACATGTGGTGAATGGATGCATAGATGGCTAGGGGGATGGGAATACAAATTGACTCCCATACGTATTACCTGGCCAAAAATACTAGCTGTTTATCTTTGTAACCTGATCTTACTTCCCTAATCTCATGTACTCTGCCACAGGCATGTAAGTAATACTAAATTCAGTATATGTCATAGCCAGATAATTGATTATGAACAGTTCCTTGAAGCCATGTGTATAGTTATTCAGATTTCTCTTTCCCTGGCTCCTCCCGGAGGTAGATCTGGTGCGTGGGTGCGAAGGGCCACAAGACCCCGGGGGCAAGGCTGGCCAGGGCTGCTCCTGGAACCCTCATGTGTCCACTTGGTCTGCCTACTCCGCTCCACAGGGCTTCTCTGGGTATGTGGCGCTGGTACCCACAGAGACGCAGCAGGTCCAGCTGGTGTGGGATTCAGCATGGAATACCATGCCCCACGCCCATTTCCTCCAGTCTGGAAGTTTCCCACCTCTACTTTTTGACCGTAAGCTCTCTCGGTCCACTGACTCTGAGTGCCTGCGCACCTCATCGGGTGTGTGGACTCTTCCGGGTTCCTCAGGCTCCAGACAGGAGCGAAGGGAAAACAAGGAAGCGCAGCAGCGCCTGCCCTCTCAGCGTCCCAGCATGCTTTCTGCCCCAGCCACAGAGAGCTCTCAACCAAAGGTTGGAACTTTCTTGGGGTCTGCAGAGCTGACCCACTTGCCCCATGTCTCTGAGCCTCCTCCTGGCTCCTGGGTGCCCCTAAACTATGTCCCTCTTATCCCCTGAGGCTTGGTGCTCTGGGGCTAAGAGTTAAATGAGAACGCTGGTGTGTGAGTGGCCGACTCTGCTGTGATGCTGCGTCTTTTTGCTCCATCTTCCACTTGGACGGGAAAATTCAGGCTTCACCCCTTTCTCCTCTCTCAAAACCAGACGCTGCTTTACATAAAAATCTAAAATCAGACCTTCCAGCCGGGCGTGGTGGCTCACACCTGTAATCCCAGCACTCGGGAGACTGAGGCAGGAGGATTGGTGTGAGTTCGAGACCAGCCTGGGATACAAAAGTGAGCTCAAGGCCAGCCTCAACTGCATAGGGAGACCCTGTCTCAAAAAGACAAAAATAAAATAAAATAAAATAAATAAAATCAGACCTTCCAGACTTGACTCTTTCACATGACAGAGAACTAACTCTAAAAACATAAAAATAAAGCATGGATCTCTTCTCTCTCTCTCTCTCTCTCTCTCTCTCTCTCTCACACACACACACACACACACACACACATGTATTCAAACAAAGTATCTAGTTTGACAACCAAACCTGAGAAAGTAGATTATGCTTTCAACAGTTCCGAAACT